>VCRD01003368.1:41298-51829 GCA_006783055.1 Trinorchestia longiramus | reverse complement strand
TAATATTTGGATGCTGGCTATTAATAAAATCAAAAAATAGTGTTGCATGGGATTTTTCACGGAACAGCAAAAAAGTATCGTCTATGTAACGGCGATAAAATACGGGCTGGAATTCTTTAGGACAAAGTTTTAGCCATTTTGTTTCGTTGAAGCACATGAATATATTTGCAAGGGTTGGACCAAGGGGTAGACCCATGCCAAGTCCCTCAATCTGCTTATAAAATTTGCCATTGAACACAAAGAAGGAATACTTTACCGCAAGGTCTAACAGAGTTTTGAAAAATTTACGAGAAAGACCCATAAATAGAGAATTAGGATTTGTAAAAAGTTGTAAAAGACATATATCTATAGTTTCCTCCAACGGAATATTAGTAAACAGGTTTTCAATGTCAAATGAAGTCATAAAACATTTTGACGCGATACTAATCCTACTTAAATCATTAACAAAAGAATGAGAATTTTCTAATGTAAATTCGTTGCGAGAAATAGGATTTAGGATTGGGACCAAAAATTTAGCAACAGAAAATCCTGGAGTATTATATGCAGCAAATATCGGTCTGAATTGAAACAGGAGAAAAATTGCTTTTATGTATCTTTGGCAAGCCATACAATTTACCAGGCCCCGAGCCCGAAACAAAAATTTTACTGTAATTATCTGCAGACAACATTTTTAGGTCTTTTAGTTTACGGAGGAAGTTATTGATTTTGTGCTCTATTTTAAGTTTATAACTGTGGATTGGCTCTGATATCAATTGAAATTTAGACCTGTCAGAGATAACAGCAGTCATGCTTTCAATATATTTGTTTTTATCGACAATGACGACACTGAAGAGTTTGGTACAGAGTTCCCGACGCAGAGCGTTGGAGCATCCTTATATTGGGCGGTTGGCTGGGCTCTGCTGCCTGAGCGTGACCGCTCATTGGTTAATGTCGTGCTTCTGGTCGTAACAGGGACAAGCCTCGTCGCTGGATTCACTTCTTCTGTCCTGTTTGCTCACTGGTCGATGAAAGCTAGCTTCGTCGCGGTACTCGTTTGTAGTGGATCCATGCGATTCACAGAGTACTATATACCCCAACTCTGGACAAAATGGACTATCTTACTCGCAATCAAGAGTAGAACTCAAAGTCGGACAGTAACGAGGTATGCACGTGGAGATTCTATAATGTGTGAGTTGAGATATTGTTGTGTGGTGAGGTGATCCTGTGAGGTTGTGTCGCGTGTTTATGTACACGCTAGCGCTGAAACTACGACATGCACGCCAGCGCTGAATGAACGACGTGCACTGAAACTCTTACAAACTCTCTAGGAAATTTTTAATGGCTACCAGTATTAATGTTTATATCAGACTAATTGCCAGTGAAAGTTATGTTACGACAATGGTGAAAAATGTTACTATAGCTGCTCAATTGCTGAAAATAGTTTTAAGGGAATTGCATTCGAAAGGTGATGCATTAGCCATATCTTTAGAGTTGAGGGATAAAGCTTAGGCATTCGGAAAAATACAAAAAAACTCGCACTTCTTTTGCTTACAACGGCTTTGCTGCGTTCAGGAAGCTTGTTGACATGAAGTGGACCGGAGAATTTTACAATGTGTGTGTCAACGAGATTCCGCGTTAGATAGCTGTGGTTAAACTAGGAATATCATGATAATAATGATATTCCGAAAGAGAAGGTTAGTGATACACAGGAATGAATGTCTGGATGATATGGTAGTTGACATTCATGAATGTGTCCCGAGAATACATTGAGATTTCAACAAATACGAGTCGTATTGAAACCAGAAGTGAGCGAGATGATAAGTCACGCTAAAATCTTGTCTATGTATGAACGTTTAAGCGTGTCCAGTAGGATAAATGATGAGGTCGTTGGAAGTTGGGTTTATTGACGCCGTGATCTGAGAACAAATCACAAATTAAGTTTACAGAACTAATTATTTAACTTAAAATTAAAATACTACTTCAGATAATACTGGCATCCGAGATGGCACGCATGATTGTCTTTTCAATAAGCCTACACTAGAATACATACAGTTCAAAACACAATACTGGCCATTTAGGCTGACTGAAAACATGTTGTTAAGACTAGTAGTTGCAATTCTACGGTATATTCTAACCCGAATTCGCTTACCTCTATTAGACTTGGTTTTCAGAATGCGTTGCTTCTCGTACCAGAAGAATGTCCTCTAACCGTGGACGATGCGACATCAATAACCTTCGACCGTGACACACAACCTCCACTCGCGTGACGATTATCCCTATACTAGTGTTAGTAACTGAATCTACTTAGCCTAATATTTTACGAGTACAGATCTCCACGACAACGACTACTTTTAACGAACAACCAGCGTACAACCTGCACCTGAGCCGCTTCTGGCGCCCACAACCACGGCACCGATACGTAAACGACAGGGCTCAACCCGCAACTGACACTGCCCCTGCATCATCCCTCACTCATGCTCAGGCGTCGCCGTTGAGGCGCCAATTACTAATTTATACATTATGCCACAAAACACTGGCAGCTACACTGAACAAGAGTAATGGTATTCATCTCACAGTTGCAGCTCAAATAACAAGTTGCTGCCACATGTACACAGAAAAATAATTTCCTTTTGAAGCAGTACTAGCATAAAGATAATTCCTTTACAAAGGAAAGCATATAATTGAAGGTTCAGGTATAAATGACGAGGTTTACCAACCTCAGTGTTAAAGAAAAAATATCTTATATATCACATTTAAATGCCTGAGTGTCTCTACACAAAAAGGAATTGCCTTGCAAACTTCTTACTCAAAAACATAGTAAACTACCATGATTGACACATCAAAGTACGAGTATTGCTTAGAAACATATACCTGCTGCAATTCAGCATCACAAATGAAAAAAGAAATGGCTAACTGTATTTAGTAACAGGCACTGTTTGTTATGCAAAAAAATCATACACTTGAGCACACTGAATTAAAAATATAAAAAATGTTTGAGGAACTTTCTTTCCAATGTTGGGTGGTGTGAAAACCTTTTATACCTACATTGAACACATAATAATGCTGCTGTAGACCAGACAACATTTTCTACATTCTACACGGAATGTTACATCTCCTGTGAATGAGTACCAGTTAGATCAATGAATTGATTATGCATGTAGAATGCTTTTTGGTACCTTACTGTATGGCCAGGACTCTATTGAGCAGGAAAGAATGGACATTTAATTCATCACAAACACACTGATGAGATAACTTCCTGGCTCACATGAAATACATATATACTTACGCTTGTCAGTATCACACATAAATTCTACAGCTATGCTTTTACTAGAAAGCTGGTGATTGAGCAGGAAGGACTGAGCACATTTAATTTATCACAGACATGGATGAGATAACTTCCTGGGTCATATGAAATACCTATACTGATACTTGTCAGTATCACACATAAATTCTACAGCTATGCTTTTACTAGAAAGCTGGTGATTGAGCAGGAAGGACTGAACACATTTAATTCATCACAGACATGGATGAGATAACTTCCTGGGTCACATGAAATACCTATACTGATACTTGTCAGTATCACACATAGATTTTACAGCTATGCTTGTACTAGAAAGCTGGTGATTGAGCAGGAAGGACTGAACACATTTAATTTATCACAGACATGGATGAAATAACTTCCTGGGTAACATGAAATACCTATACTGATACTTGTCAGTATCACACATAGATTCTACACCTATGCCTGTACTAGAACGCTGGTGATTGACCAGGAAGGACTGAACACATTTAATTTATCACAGACATGGATGAGATGACTTCCTGGGTCACATGAAATACATATACTGATACTTGTCAGTATCACACAGATTCTACAGCTATGACTGGCGACAGAATATTATATTAAATGACTCTAGTACCTTGAGCATTCTTCAGTGTCCTGTGGGTATCACAGTTGGCCTCCTGTATGCATAGGCTATGACTGCATTTTTAGAGTTATGATAATACACAATTGGAATAATGCTGATATCGACGGACATATAGAGTTAGGTATACTCACGATCACGTTTTATACTTTACACAATATCTTACATTTTTGATTTGGTGTGGATTTAACACTGTTTTTAAGAACGATGCTGGCTACATGGGAATTCTATGGTGGCGGGAAAGATAAAGCTACGCCGGCACACATGTGGCTAAAAACTGCTGGAGTCTCGGTATTGCCAGCCAGCGACTATCCCTCTGTCCCTTTTTCTCTAATGCAAGTTCTAATTTATTTATATTTATTTTTTATATCCTGACCTGTCAGGACACTAACCATTTTTTTTGTTGACGGTCAAGTCATCAAAATTAGATAATAAAATCACTTAAATACAAAAATTTTTAATTGCTACTTTATTAGAAGTAAATAAATTAGATTAAATAACGTTGGCTTTTATTCATGAAGTGTCGTGAACCTTTGGGGCGTGTAAAATTCGCGACAATATATTATTTTATACTCATTACTTGATCTCTAATTTGACAGGAAAATGATGGAATAATGATACCTGTCCCTGGTGGTAAGCACACAATTCACCTCAGCAGTTTTGGCAGGCGCGTCATAAGTGTCCGGCCAACGTTCAGCTGCCACTATGTGGTTGACTGCATCAGGGATGATGCTTTACTTAGCCTCATTCATTACAAGTGAAAAAGCCCATTGAATTTTATACCTTTTTGTTTGTGGTGGGTAAAAAGTGACGTGTGTTAAATTTTGTATATGCTATATTGAGTTAGATCTAGTTAAAGTTAGTAGGGGTTTCAACTTCTTTATTGGAGATTGAAATGCAAGTAACTATAGTAAAGTGTATAAAATAATGAAAAAATTGCTAGGTTTAAGCAAAGATCCATGTCGTCAGTTGGCACTGATGCAGCTGAATTGAAGCAAAAATATATACGAGTTTTAATGCACTCTTTAATGCACTGACAGCCTTATCATTTTATCCTCATTTACAATACTTAAATAAATTAGCAGTGTAGTGGACAGAGGTTCCATCATCTTAATTCATGCACTAAAACTGTACATCTAAAAAAATATCTTTAATTTAAAAGAAACTTTGAAAAATGAAGAAGCACGAATTCATGAAAAACATATAACATTTGTGACTGGAGATAGCCCCATTAAAGAGCAGAAAATAAAATTCAAGCAAGGACCTATAAAGTGCAAATTGCTCTGCCACCCTGTGGTACAAGTCATTGATTGCTTGTCATAAAATGCTCGAACGTAGAGACTTGAGTGAGACGAAATTAGACAATGAATTTCATGGCTGATGCAATAGTTATTATTCGAAATGTTCTATATTGGGATTAATTATAAATCTCAGAGTAACACCAATCAAAGCACGAACACTTCAAACACAATTCAAATCGTTTGATTGAAAACATAAGCACAATGAAATGAGATGTTTGCCCTACAATTTGTCAAATACACATGGTATCAAAACTGCTTTAAAAAGGAAATCTTAAACTTGGAGGGGAACATCTAGGCTCAGCAAAAAGACAAGTTCAAAGAATATCTAGAACGTGTGTGAAATGCAAAACTCTCTAACACATTGTAAATAGAAACTTACCCGTCAGAGAGACTGAAAGCGCGAATAAATTTACTGTACACTAGGTAACGGTGGGGAAGGAACTGACGGGCACTTAGCCTATAGGCTCGTGGTTGACTATGGTGTTCTATAAACGAGGGTGACAATTTGGAGTTGGAACTACGATTGAATTTTTAACTTTAAAATACTAGTTTCAAATGACATGAAACGCATAAAAATTAACTCCAAAAATATTACTAAAATACATTATATTTTTGTATCGAATCTAAGATCATTCTAAATTAATTACGATATTTCCGAGTCTCTACACTGCATATCTGCATCTCGTTTTTTGTATTTCTTTGACTGCCAGTTAATTAAGTACAATGCCTTAGTGTTTTACTCCATAGTTGTCTTCTAATGTTGTCTCGTGATATTAATTTTTTTTACTAAATTCTGTATTTATTTCAAGTTACTTATGGGTCCTTATCCGGGAAGGTTTTAGTTTCAGTTTCAGGTTCAGTTCAGTTTCAGTTCCAGTGTCGGTTTACTGATTACAAGCTCTCAGTTTTGGTCTTCGATCGTGGCCCTAATTGCTGTTCTAATTTTGATGGTGTTCATGAATAAATCTGCAAGCAACGAAGTCGACTGTATGACTTCCCTCGAAGAACGACACCCACGAAATAATCACTACAGAAAAATAACGCGTTCCCTAAAGTGGCTCGTTCCCTAAAGTGGTGACTCTAAAAGTTCACCATATGAGACAGAGTAACTATCCAATCAGAGTTAAGACACTGTCAACCAACTTTTTGACAAATTGTATACAAGTAGCATGTTGACAATATTTTCTTCTTTTAATCAAAAAAACTTTCAGATTCTTTTGTGACTTACTTTTACCAATATATTTTAAAATTACAAACCATGCAAAGTTAAAACCATCATTGCATCATTGGCTTCACTTGCATCCACTGAAGATTCTAGCCTGTAAAAAATTTCCATTCCTCTATTTTTTCTCAATAGCAAATTTTGTATAGGGGATTGGAAATTTATCAGAACCACACGTGTGTTCAAACTTCCGCACCTGAACACCTTTCTCATCTCATTCTTTCAAGACTTTTACACTAACTTGCACATTACAATTTAAGCTTTCAAAGTGTTACACAGTTGACTGGTACTTAACAAAATATTTTTAAAACTAATGAAAACATTTTAAATCGAAGAATATTAGAGAAGCAAGAAATTTTACCTTGGCAACCCTCTGAAGATAAAAAATAACTTAAAACAATGTAAAGAAATTTTGATCTTTTTTAAATCTTTTTCAAGAAGCTACCATATTTTAGATTACAAGTGAAACAACTGAAAAATACAACATGAAAAAATTGACTTCTCACCTCAACAAGAGAAGTAATCTTAGCCTTCTCTGGGCAGTCATACATAGAAAATACAATGGGATCTCCATGTAGAGTGGAAAAAATCCCTATAAACTCCATAGTAATATCTTTATTAGGTTCTAATATTACCAGCTTCCTTTCAATTTCACTGCTACTTTCATCTTCATTTTCACTGTGGCTTTTATCTTTCTCATCACTTTCACTACCGTCTTCATACATACTCCACTTCACTTTCACTGCAGCCACCATGTTTACCTTACCTTGCACTGCAGCTTTAATCTTTAGGTTCACCTTCACTATGGTGTTCATCTTCATCTTCCTTTTTACAAAGGTCTTCATCTTTGCTTTTACTTTCAAAACTTTTACTTACAGTAGAGCCTTCACTTCCACAACAGCGTTTATTTTTGCCATCCCTTTCCATGTAGCTTTTATCTTTGCCTGACTGAATTTTCACTGTTCCCTTTACCCCGTTTTACTAGTGGAGTTGCTGCGGGTAATGGTTTTGCAGCCTTATTCAAATCCTGGTGGTATAAATTCCTAAAAGTATATTTCTTGTTGAACTGGACGGATTAAAGAAGGTACAAGGTGATGACCTCTTCTGACCCCAAGCTGCAGATGACCCCGGCTGTTCTCCTGGAGAGGTTGAGCTGGGATCACGTGTCCGAGTTCCATTCAGGGAATACTCGCATTCTCTGTCCGAGTTCTGAGAAGAAAGATGCGGCAAAACTGAAAAACCCTAGCATGGGCTTTAAAAAGAGCGCGAGCCTTTCAGTTGACAAGTCAAGCCTAAGACACAGAGGCTCAGATAAGAAGAGCCTTCTTGTTCTGGAACATCACCAAGAAAAGAATGAATTACCAGAAAAAAGTAAATTTGAAAATAAATCTTTAGGTGAGGAGAGAGAGTTGGTGGATCGTGGAAGGTGAAATTCGTATCTGGAACCTCCTTGCAGGTTGTTCTCGTACCGAGCATTTAGGTGTAATCTTAACTATTAAAAAGGGTGAAAGTGTCTCGCGTTTTGACTGGAAGTTTTTGGTGACAGGAGCAATTGCAAACTAGCGTGCTACTGTGACTTTTAACAGAAAAGGAAAAAGATAAAAAAGATCAATCAAAGTAGAAATAACAAATCAAGACTCGTATGCCGAAGAGAAGGCATAAGGAGGGCAATGGCTCTGTCTCCTCTTCGGGAGAAGAAGCTGAAGCCTGGCCCCCTCTGCAAGAATCTTCTCGACCACCTGCAACGTCTCAGACTGCATCAAATGTAGAAGAAGAGGGTCTACTGACGGAAAGAAACCCACTGAATTTGGAAGCCCCAATGATAACCTCAGAAATTATTCAGCCAGAAACAATATCCTCCCCCAACAGGAACTACTCTTTCTACTTGAAAAATCAATTTGAAATACTAAATTTTGAGGGTTTTAGTGAAAGTCTACACATAAGTTCAGAAGAAGACACCCCAATCACACCAGGACAAAGACCAAGAGAAGTAAACACAAATAATTCAACATCCATGCAGCCAACAGTGGTTTTGGTCCAACCAGTAGATGATCCCACCAACAAAAGTTTCCTTTCAAATGAAATTAAACTTGCTAGAGCACTGGCAGCTTCTACTTTTGGGAACTGGGGTATTGGCAAGATCACCAAAAACCTTGGTGGGAATTTACTTGTTGTCACCACGGATAGGCATTATGAAGACCCCTCAGAACTACTGAAGATAACAGAGATAGGCCCTTGGAAGGTCAAATGTCGGCTTCCAGCTAGCCAGAGCACTTCTGTGGGAGTTATCGGACCCTTTGGCGAGGACACTTCCAACAGAAGCACTGAAGGAAGAAGGATTCAAAGGAGCTGTGACAGAAAGAATTTTCAAGGGCAAGGAAAAAATCAAAACATAAATGTTCAAAGTAATTTTTAACAGTCAGTTTTTAACAGTAACAGTCTACCTCCATATGTCAGAATAGGTTACCAACAATACCGGGTGAATACATATATTGGAAAACCGTGGCAGTGCTACAAGTGCCAATGATTTGCGCACAGTGCTGCATTCTGCAGGTCTGCTCCTCGCTGTGTTGTATGCAGTGGCCCCCCACACCAGCAATGAGTGTAACAAAACCACTGGACGAAATTGCTGCAACTGTAGTGGAAACCATACAGCTAATTATGGAGGATGCCCAAAAATGAAACAAGCAAAATAAGTGGAAAAAACACGCCAAATACAAAAGTTATCTTACACAGATGCAGTAAAGCAAGTACTTAAACAAAATGCAACACCAACATCTCAACCTCAATCAGTGCAGCCTACCAACACAACTCTGTCAAGATATCAACCAGATTCTGGCAATCTACAGATTCAAAAAACACCAAAAACAAAGACTGTTGGTACCCAAACCATTGATGAACTCCAAACACCCGCACAAAAACACGTCACCATCAACCAGCTGTTGGATCTCCTGATAAGGATATGTAAGGTTTGGTTGTGCTCGGGGGATTTTAAGCAACCAACTTTAACAAGCCTAATCTAACTGCCCGTGTGACCTTACTCAAGGTAATAAAAGGAACTTGTCAACAGGAAACTCAGCTTGTATTTCCATGAAATTGGCACGAGAAATAGCTTGGAACTTCTTTTGCTTCTTGCCAGCCAGTTCAGAGCGTCCAGATGAAAGTTTGGCCACTTCAGCTTCAAGGTAAGAGTGACCAGTCTCGGGGCTACAGCAACTGTGGCTGGATAGCGGCAGTGGTTCACAGCAAGTGTGATGCACAGAGAGTGTGATGCACAGAGAGTGTGATGCACTGTAAGTGTGATGTACAGTCTTGATGTACAGTCTTGAGTGGGTGGCGGACGGTCCCCCAAATTCTGCACGTAATGTGAAGTGATGAGCACAAGAATACACGGAGAATACCACATCACAAGTCCCATTTACAACTCTTAGCTTTGCCAGACGAGAGTGCAGAAGGCAGCATTTGGTAAGGATCATTATCCAGCACTTTATAATTTAATCAATGATCTTTGTTTTCCACCTCTCACACTGAATTGGTGGTTTAATTAAATTTATTTTATAAGTTATTGATAGGAGCAGAAACAAATTATTTTGTATCAATGGCAGAGGTCGTAGGGATTTGCATGTGGTTTTTTAGACAATTTTAGCAACATCAGAAAGTAAAGGTAATGAAATAGACACAGGATTTTTCCACATAAAAATAAACAAATAATAATTCTTAAGGTAAAAATTTAGGGATAAATGCTATAAGCTGATATTTTTAAGTGCTATTACAGAGGTATGAATGTTACATTGAGTGATACCATTCATGCTACACTACCTCGGTTTTCTAATCTCTAGAAACACTTTCTAATACTTGCTTTTGCTCTAATATCTCAGTGAAAAACACCAACACTTGATAAACAAACACAAATACAGTTAAACACAAAAATTAGCCAAGACTGAAAATACTTAAGACATAGCATGTCTCAATGCACAACACCAACACTTGATAAACAAACACAAATACAGTTAAACTCAAAAATTATACAAGACTGAAAATACTTAAGACATGGAGTGCTCACCTCCACTACGCACAAAATGGATTCCAGATAGCAACAAAAT
>VCRD01003368.1:17927-31265 GCA_006783055.1 Trinorchestia longiramus | reverse complement strand
AATGCACAGTTATTATACCGCTGGTATCAACAGGCTTATGCATCTATGTATACTCACGATTACGTTTTACACTTAACACAATATCTTACATTTTTTGGTTTGGTGTGGAACTTAACACTGTTTTTATAAAAAACGATGCTGACTATAGGCTACACTGTGCTGTATCTTGATGAGACCAAACAACCGGCATGGCAGCGCGTCGTTGACGTCACCGCGTCTCGGTATTGCCAGCTGACGAGTATCCCTCTGTGCCTTTTTTCTCTAATACAAATTCCAATCTATTTATGATTATCATATATCCTGACCTGTCAGGACAAGCCCCACAAGCTTAGCAGGTAGTCACATTGAAAAAAATGAGTATTTAACATCACTGTCGCTTATTCCATACATGCACTAAGAAATCTATCATTGCATCCACAACAGTCATGTTACATTCCTCATCCAGCCCTACAAGATATCTTATACCAGAGTCCTCTTCAACACACCTTGCATTCCACTCGTTTTCTCCATACTGCTCATGGACCACATCCATGAGGTTCTCTCGTTCATGTTCATATTTACCACATTCTAAGACTAGATGTTCAACTGTTTTCTCTATTCCTCTGTTACACTGCAGACATAACCTTGTATTCCCCTCATTCCACCTCCATGTACGCCTATTCACACTTAATGCCTTACATCTGACGGCAAGCAAGAGCTGGCTGCCAAAACTACCATCATAAAACATTTCAAACCTTGGTACATTCTTACTGGCATACCAAATTACAGTAAAGTAGTTTTCCCATTCATACTAGGCTCCCATTTGTTCAGGCCATACTCTTTTGTTAGTTTTTCAATTTCTTTCTCCACATATTGCAATTCCACACCATTCCTCTACCCCCTGACCTATCAATAACCAATCACCCATAGTTCTTCCAATTCTAACACAAACAGTCTTCATCTTGAAACATCCGTCCAACATAGTCGTCTAGTGAGCGAATTCGCTTGCGATGAGAAAGACGCGAGTCCGAGACTCTACAGCCCTGGTCCAGGGCTGCCATCCCTTGGGAAATTTCCCAAGATCTTGTGAAATCACTATTCTCCTAGGGATGTTGGGAAATCACAGTGAAAACTATCGAATTCTTGGGAATTTGACGTAATGATCTCATTTTTCATAAAGTACATGCTTACTGAATAACAGTAAGATTCAATTACATATTCTCCACAAATGGGGATGTTTTTTAATTAATCTGAGATGAAAATCAATGTCGTAAAATACTCGTTCAAAGCTCGTTAAACATTCGTTTGTAACAAGCGTGTGACGGACTTACGGCTACAGCAACGGGGCTCTCAGTTGACCTTGAGCGATTTTGATGTGTGCGCTGTGCGCCCGCCTTGTATCTGTGCTACTGTGGACACTATCAAGTCTAATCTTCAATAGCCTTGTAGGGCCTCGGAAATATCTTAATTAATCTAGAATGATCTTAGAGTCAATAGAAAAATATAATGTATTTTAGTAATATTTTTGGAGTTAATTTTTATACGTTTCATGTCATTTGAAACCAGTATTTTAAAGTTAAAAATTCAATCGTAGTTCCAACTCCAAATTGTAACCCTCGTTTATAGAACACCATAGTCAACCACGAGCCTATAGGCTAAGTGCCCGTCAGTTCCTTCGCAACCGTTACCCAGTGAACAGTAATTTTATTCACGCTTTCAGTCTCTCTGACGGGTAAGTTTCTATTTACAATGTGTTATAGAGTTTTGCATTCCACACACGTACTAGATATTCTTTGAACTTGTCTTTTTGCTGAGCCTAGATGTTCCCCTGCAGGTTTAAGATTTCTTTTTTGAAGCAGTTTTGATACCATGTGTATGTGACAGATTGTATGGAAAACATCCCATTTCATTGTGCTTATGTTTTCATTCAAACGATTTCAATTGTGTTTGAAGTGTTCGTGCTTTGATTCGCGTTACTCTCAGATTTATAATTAATCCCAATATAGAACGTTTGTAATAATAACTATTGCATCAGCCATCAAATTCATTGTCTAATTTCGTCTCACTCAAGTCTCTACGTTCGGGTATTTTATGACGAGCATACCGAAAGATCGACCAGCCATTTTGATACGGTTATTAAATTTCATAGCCTTGGGTAGAAGCTGCCTATCGATATTTCGTTTTGTGTTCTCTATAGCAGCCAGCTAATTAGGTATGATTCTTTAATGTTTTACTCAACAGTTGTATTATAAAGTTACCTTGTGCTATTGATTTTTCTTGCTAAATTCTGTATTTATTTCGAGTTACTTATTGGTCTTTATCCGGGCAGGTTTCAGTTTCAGGTTTCAGTTTCGGTCTCAATTCAGTATCAGTTCCAGCTTCGGTTTTACGGATTTCAAGTTCTCAGTTTTGGTCTTCGATCTTGGACCAATTGCTGTTTTAATTTTGATCGTGTTCATGAATAAATCTGCAAGCTACGAAGACGATCGTATCACTTCCTTCGAAGAACATCACCCAGAAAATAATCACTACAGAAAAATCACACGTTCCCTAAAGTGGTGACTCTAAAGCCTTAAACATGGAGCCTCAGATGAAGAAAACAAAATGGTATAACCAGTCATTCAATATGGAATAGTTGAATGACCCAGACTTCAAAGTTTGGCTAGAACAATATAAGTACAACGAAACTTCATGTTATTGCAAACTTTGTAACTGTACCATGAAAAATGCAAACAAATCAGCTTTGATCAAGCATTAAGCTTCTGCCAGACATAAAATTAATTTTGAAACTGCAAAATCTTCTACCAGTATTACTCAATTTATTACAAAATCAACACCAACAGAATCAAAAGAAATAGCAAAGAGTGGATTACTTGTTAAGTTTGGTTTGTGGCAAGCAACTTGTGGCAAGTAACAATTTATCAGAAGGTAAGGTTAAGGCAGTCGTCTGGGGCACCTCTAGTTGGGGAATTCAATGATAAGACGGGTACTCAGCTTTTGTTTATTTATTGATCCGTAAGGCAGCCGGTGGACAGAAGACATCCGGAGTCCACGAGTAAAAGAGATTGAGAACTAGAAGTAATGATCAAGAATATGATCAAGAATGTGATTAAATGTAAGATCAAAAGTGTGGTCAAGTGTTAAGATCAAATGTTAAGATCAAAAGTGTGATCAAGTGTTAAGATCAAATGTTAAGATCAAAAGTGTGATCAGTGTTAAGATCTAAAAAGCAACAGTGAGACGAGAGAGGAGAGAGCAGGACCGCCAGGTGTGTTGTTATCTCCTAAAAGCTACGATCAGACTGACGTCGAGTCACGATCCGGATTTGCTTCTCAGGGTGAAATTTTAAAAAGAACCATAGCGACAGTTCTATAAGTACTAAGAATAATATACAGCGAATTTTTATAATTAAAAATTTATAAGAATCTCGCTTAGAGTTACAAAAACCTAATCACAAAAATACAGGAAATTTATTGTAAAAAGTACGATTTAATTTGTACGAGATTAATTAATACGCATATCCTGAAAATGGAGCATGAGCAGCGATGTAATGCTACATGCTCAACGCAGGATTTTTTTCTGAGCACAACATCGCATTTGTTCTTGCAGATCACTTCACGGATTTAGTGAAAAGAGTGTGTCCCGATAGCCAAATCGCTAACAAACTAGCAATGAAAAAAACGAAAGTTTCCTATGTTGTACAAGATGGCATTGCTTCAAATGAAAAATTGGCGCTAGATGAATTTTGTAGGGATAAAAAATTCTCAATAATAATTGATGAAAGTACTGACATTTCTGTTACTCAAATACTAGCAGTGGTTGTGCGATTTTTTGATTTGAAAAAGTTAGATGTAGTTGATGCTATTTTTGATTCAATTGTAGTAGAAAATGGAACCGCACAAAGCCTTTTTGATGCCGTAAAAGCGGTCTTTGAAGAAAGAAATGTTCCTCTCCACAATATTGTTGGCTTTGGAAGTGACAATTGCTCCACGATGATGGGGAAAATCAGTGGCTTTCAAAAACTGTTAGCAGATGAAATTTCATCAGTTTTTATTATGGGTTGTGTCTGCCACTCGTTTGCTCTTTGTGCAAGTAAGGCTGTCAGCGTTCTACCTCCATATTTTGAGCGTTTCATCAGAGACATATCAACTTATTTATCTCGAAGTGGAAAGAGAATGAGAGACTTCCATCTAATTCAAGAAGTCACGAAGACAGTGCATCATTAAATTTCGAAACTGGCTCAAACAAGATGGCTCTCGCGCGAAAGCGTAATGTCATCTATTCTGGAGCAATACGATGCATTGGTCCTTTTCTTTCAGAGTGAACAGAAGACAAATGACGTTGATGGTTGTAAGAAGATATACGAGACTTTAAATGACCACGGAACGAAACCAATGCTATTATTTCTCCAGTACATTTTACAGAAAATAAACCGTACTAATATTGAGTTCCAGTCAGAGCATTTCAGATTACACCAGCTCTACACATCAGTCTCAACTGAGTTCAGAGACTTACTAAGTTTCTTCATCAAAGAAGATATCATGAAAACGTGAAAATTATCTTGAATTGAGGTACACAATAAAAAACTATTTAAAGACATCGATGATGTCTATCTTGGTGGGAGAGCGATCTCCCACTTGCAGAAAAACCCCTTTAAAAACAATGCTCTAAACAAGAGATTTCGAAACGATTGCTTGCGTGTACTTGTTGAACTCACTTCGCGAATTGAAAAACGTTTTCCATTTAGTGAAGATGGAGTCATTTCAAAATTGAGAGTGCTGGATCCAAAAGTAGCTAGTGACGTAAACAAGTCTTCGTCAACGATTGCTCCTCTGGCTCTGCATTTTTATTCAATCGTAAATGAAGAACATTTGAACAAATTAGATGATCAGTGGCGCAGTTTTAGACAGTCTGCATCCGACCTGAATCTAGCCACAGAAAATATCCCAAGATACTGGTATTCACTAAAGGATTTAAGGGATGGTTTGGGTAATTGTAGGTATGCGCTCCTATCGAATTTTATGGCTACGCTAACAGTTCTACCACATTCGTCAGCATCTGTAGAAAGGATCTTTTCTCAAATAAATTGCATAGAAACAAAAGCAACGAATGCATTGAAAATAGAAACAGCAAGAGATCAATTGTTAGCAAAACAGTACATGAAAAGAAGTTCTTCAAACTGTCTAAACTGGGAGCCGGAGAAATCATTAATAAAGAAGGTTGAAGACGGAACTATTCATCAGCTGTATGAAGCCAGACTCAAAAAACAGAAAGAAAAGATTATAATAAGTCTTTATGCTGTAGACGAGGACGATAATGAAGAAAATGATTATTAAATATGGTAAGTGACGTTAAATTTTCGGTTTTTTAAACATTTTTGACATCTGGGAAAATCTTGTGAAATTTAATTGATCACCCTTGGGAAAATCGTAAAATCTGAATGGCAGCCCTGCCCTGGTCTGTTTCTGGGTTGCCACTGAAGTTTTTCTCTTTCCCCCAGATTTGCAGTACAAATTCCCCCATATTCATCAAAAATCCCCCAAAATTTAAAAAATCATAATATGCTATAGATTTACTAATAACTGACTTTACTTACTGTATACCTACTTACTTACCTTACTGAAGGTCATGTTTGGTAAAGTATACTGCAAGAATAGGTTCGCTTTTTGCAATTTCTTCGGATCCCTTGGACGGTTCTCCTATCATAAAGTGCGCCATATTAGCGCTTGTACCTGCAACAGTTATATTTCTCTGTATTTCTGTGCTTGATAAGCATAGATTTGTTGTAAGTTTTCAATGAAATATTGCAGCACCCACAATAACCACAGTTGGAATCATTACTACCCCGTTTCAGTCAAGTTTTGAATTCGAACACATTACGCCAGTCATTACTAAATGACTGCGTATACAACTTCAGTTTCTTAAAAGACGATTCGGTTTGGTCACTCATTATGGGGGAAATAATCGAATTTGGAAACAAAAATAATAATCTTAAAATAATGCTATCATTATATAAATAACATTAACCAATAAAATGAACTTATTGCCACCCCTATGGAGCTTTGCGTATTAAAATGCAAAATAAATATTCAAGTTAGAAGAATACTCACTGCTTAACAGCATGTTACAGAGTTAGCCTCTGTACCGACAATAAATTATGACAATGCAGATAAATAATCATAGTTTCTTTGGAATAAAGCAACCATGAGTGTTAGACGCGCAAACGATAGCACATCAATTCCAGGACGCAAAAGAAATTTTAAATCTCACGAATGTCTCAACCGTAACGCTTCGAATTTGCATTTGCAACTTTAGAAAGTATAAAAACACTGGTTACTATGTCCTGACAGGTCAGGATATATAAACAAACAAAACCAACAAACAACTTTATTTCCAATAAAGTACACAGTACATAGACATTAGTACATTGGTTTTTCAAATTCTTAAGGTTAACATTCTTAGAGTAAGGAGGATGGTGAGCTCCATGCGACGATCCTGGGATGTGTCCATGGGCGAGGAGTTGAGTTCAGGGCTTACCGATAAGTGCGAGCTCACGGCGAAACGAGAAACAGCTCGTATTCATTGCTGGGTTTCGAACCCGCGGTCTGTCTGCCCGAAGCAGAGACCTGATACCAAACACAGGCCACAGACCACTCGACCACGGTGGCTGAAATAAATATAAATAAATTGAAATTTGTATTAGAGGAAAAAGGGACAGAGCGATACTCGTTAGCTAGCAATACTGAGACGCCGAGACGCCAGCGGCGTGCCGGCGTATCTTTTGTCTTGTCCCACCATCATCCAAGCTACACGTAGCCCGTAGTCAGCATCGTTCTTAAAAACAGTGTTAAGTCCACACTAAATCAAAAAATGTAAGATATTGTGTAAAGTGTAAAACGTGATCGTGAGTATACTTAACTCTATAAGTCCGTCGATATCAACATTATTCTACTTGTGTGTTATCATAACTGTAAAAATGCAGTCATAGCCTATGCAGACAAGAGGCCAACTGTGATATCCATAGGACACTGAAGAATGCTCAAGGTACTAGAGTCATTTAATAAAATATTCTGACGCCAGTCATAGCTGTAGAATTTGTGTGATACTGACAAGTATCAGTATATGTATTTCATGTCAGCCAAGAAGTTATCTCATCCATGTCTGTGATAAATTAAATGTGTCCAGTCCTTCCTGCTCAATCACCAGCTTTCTAGCACAAGCATAGCTGTAGAATTTATGTGTGATACTGACAAGTGTCAGTATTTATGTATTTCATGTGAGCCAGGAAGTTATCTCATCAGTGTGTTTGTGATGAATTAAATGTCCATTCTTTCCTGCCCAATAGAGTCCTGGCCATACAGTAAGATACCAAAAAGCATTCTACATGCATAGTCAATTCATTGATTTAACTGGTACTCATTCACAGGAAATGTAACATTCAGTGTAGAATGTAGAAAATGTTGTCTGGTCTACAGCAGCATTATTATGTGTTCAAAGTAGGTATAAAAGGTTTTCACACCACCCAACATTGGAAAGAAAGTTCCTCAAACAATTTTTATATTTTTAATTCAGTGTGCTCAAGTGTATGATTTTTTGCATAACAAACAGTGCCTGTTGCTAAATACAGTTAGCTATTTCTTTTTTCATTTGTGATGCTGAATTGCAGCAGTTATATGTTTCTAAGCAATACTCGTGCTTTGATGTGTCAATCATGGTAGTTTTCTATATTTTTGAGTAAGAAGTTTGCAAGGCAATTCCTTTTTGTGTAGAGACACTCAGGCATTTAAATGTGATGTATAAGATATTTTTTCTTTAACACTGAGGTTGGTAAACCTCAAGTCATTTATACCTGAACCTTCAATTATATGCTTTCCTTTGTAAGGGAATTATCTTCATGCTAGTACTGCTTCAAAAGAAATTTATATTTCTGTGTACATGTGGCAGCAACTGGTTTTTTGAGCTGCAACTGTGAGATGAATACCATTACTCTAGTTCAGTTAAGCTGTCAGTGTTTTCAGTCAGCCTCAATGGCCAGTATTGTGTTTGAACTGTATTCTAGTGTAGGCATATTGAAAAGACAATCATGAGTGCCATCTCGGATGCCAGTATTATCTCAAGTAGTATTTTAATTTTACGTTAAATAATTAGTTCTGTAAACTTAATTTGTGATTTGTTCTCAGATCACAGCGTCAATAAACCCAACTTCCAACGACCTCATCATTTATCCTACGAGACATGCTTAAGTCCCGGACAGTGATATTTTTTGATTGCTGGTGGGTGGATGTGCCAGTGATATTTGGTGAAGGACCGAGACTTGGCAGCGTCTTCACAGCGAGAGAGCGGACCAGCAGCAGTCCCTCCGTGACAGAGCACCAAGTCACACTGTAAAGCCTCAAAGTAACATTAGGGCCTACATAGGCCAGGCCGCTAATTTTGAGCAAGCATGGAAAGATCCTGGACAATCCGTAGTCCAGTAACAGAAGCAAACTCGCTTCAAGCTACCTTCAGTGATTTTTGATATTAGGGTCTCAGTCCGACAAACAGGGAAGCTCGCTTTAAGCTACCTAATTATGTCGATCCGTGAGTCAACACACGGCGGTGCGAGACCAGGAGTGCCCCCACTCCGTGTACTCGAGGATAACTTAGAGGCCCTACACACCAAGTTAAAAGACTTTACCGTCTACGAAAGTACAGATGCACAAGACAAACAGAAACTTCAAGACCACGGCCGCGCTTTGAAGCAATGCCTCGAACAACTGACAGAAGCGAGCGGAGTTCTCGCGGCCAGATACCTCAGCCAAGGCGCCACGGAGTCGGCTCACCAGACAGACGAGGCCCGACACAAGGGTGCCCGCACCGTCAAGAACCAGCTCTTGGTGCTAAATTCACGACTGCGAGCCCTACAGGTCGACAGTTTCTCCCTACCATCGCGAGCATCCGGTGGAACGACGTCAGTGGCCCCCTCTGCCACTGGCACCCAGGATCTCGATCTCGAGGATATTCCAGAGCATCCAAAAGAAGAAGAAAACACAGAGGTCGAAAACTGTAACAACAAAGAGATCATTTTGCACGAGTCCCACAGACGAACGGCAGAGTTCGTGGTGGCATTAGGACGCCAGTCACCCCTGGATCCTGAGGAGCCACAAGTCTTCTCGGATAACAAAGCAGAGGAGCGCAGGGTAAAAGCGTCAGCCCCCAGTCTTCGCAAGATGGGGAGCGAATTGAGGACATTCCCACAAGATCCAACGGCCCCAGTTTTTCCCAAAGCAGGAAAATTGGTGACGGCGACCCATCTCTCCACCCAATACGTAATGAAACAAGAACTCTTCAAGTCAGTGACGCCACCTTTCAACGGGAACGTACGACATTTTAACAACTGGGTAAGAGCCATACAACGGCACCTCACACAATACGAGATGCCAGCACTCGAAGCACTTAACGTCCTCCTCGCAAACACGAGCAAATATCCTTTAAAGCTAGTGCAGGACACCACAAACGCATTAACACATGATCCGATGGCGGCGTTCAAAAAAATATGGGAGACACTGCACACCCGATATGGACAGGGGTCGGAGTTGGTGAACGCCATATTCAAAGAGATAGAAGACTTCTTACAAATCAAGCACGAGAGCGACAAAGTTCAGTTGCAACGGCTTCGCGATATCACAAACAGTGCGATCAACCCTATGGAATACACCCCCGAGTTATTGGTCCTCAATTATCCGAGAGGCATGGTACCACTAGTCAAGAAATTACCCACTTCTCTACCGCATCATGGAAAAGGTTCGGACTAAAATATGAGAAGGAAAACCAAGCCCGTTTTCCGCAACTGAGCACCTTTCTCAATTTTCTTGAGGAGACAATCCGAGAAATAAGCACCTGCAACTATTTTGAACTTCCACGTGCACGATGCCCGGAGCCCACAAAGCATGTGAAAACTTTCCACACTGAAGTCAATAAGTCCTACACTTGCGAATACCACCAAGTTAATGGGCATGCCACAGTAACTTGCAACCAGTTTTCCAAACTATCCATCGATTAGAAGAACTCATTTGTGCGACAACACAAGCTGTGTTATCGCTGCCTTGGCAAACACAAAAGGTCAGACTGCACGACTTCCGTGACTTGCAACAGTTGTAACTGCGGACACGCGACCGCTCTCCACCGGGATTGAAGACTGAATCCGCGTGCCCCTCCATACAACCCACAACGAGGGACTCGCCCAAGAGCGAACAACATCGGTCCAACGCAGCGCGCCGCCAGCGAAACGAATCAGTTTTAGTCACGCAGCGCACGAATCAACTGCTTGACAACAGCGCAAGCACATCAACGAAGTTGCTCATTAACCGTATTCGTTAAGATTTCTCATAGGGATAAATACTTGTTATGTTATGCCATACTGGACTTGCACAGCAATTTGTCATTTGCGTGTCCCAAAGTGGCTGGATATTTCGGTATAAAATCCCCGACGGAGTCTTATTCAATAGAGACGGCTGCACAAGGGAAGAAGGCTACTATTATTGGCCAGACAATCAGTGGCCTCACAGTTCAGGGTCTGCGTAATGGAAAGGTTTTCAACCTCCCTCCATTACTCACAACCCATACATACCTACATCAAAAGCTGAGATAGCGAGTCTGTACGAAGTGAGAACATGTCCTCATTTGGCCCATCTGGTGGATAAATTCGATGATCTAGACGAGACGTCAGAGGTATTGATGTTGTTAGGCAGAGATACAGGGCACGGCTTAAAACCCACATCATACGGTGAGGGTCGTACATACGTTATTGAGACTCCCCTTGGGTGGGGCCTCATAGGCACCCCATGCTCGTCGTCTGACTCAACCCTTTCACACGTCTCTCAGTCAATATCATATCGCATGCTTATAACAAGTTGTCAGGTAGAACGATCTAACTCCCCATTTGTTCCCAGAACTCGCGAGGACAAGGGTCTTTGGCCCATGAGCGACCAGCACGACGTATTCAGAGAACGACTTGATGACGAATTGACTGGTTTATCCGCAGATAAGGTATTGTTTGCTCATAGAATAAGGACATCGATAAGGGTAAACGACAAAGGGAATTTAGAAATGCCATTACCATTTAAATCCAATCATCCTGTTTTCCCAGATAATCGTCTACCTGTATTGCAACGGACTCGCAATACCCTAGGCAAACTCAGCAAAGAACCCAACAAACGCGGTTCAACCAGGCAAAGTACGGTATTTGCCTGTATTCCCTGTAGATAACGCAAAGAAGGGTAAAATTCGCCTTGTTTTCGACAGCTCTGCAACATACTACGGAGTAAATCTCAACGATCAATTGCTCCAGGGACCCGACTAAAACAACGCAATGAGAGGCGTCCTAATGAGGTTCCGCATGCATGCTGTCGGTTTCATGGCTGATGTGGAAGCTATGTATCACACTTTCCATCTCACGAAAGAAGATCAAGACTATCTACGATTTTACTGGTTTGCTCACAACAATCCATCCAACGGTCTAATTCAACACCGGGCGACTGTGCATATTTTTGGAAACAGACCATCGCCGGCCATCGCCATCTACGGAATGCGTCACGCGACTTCGCATCCCTCAGCCACATGTATCCCGAAGCGCAAAGGTTCATCTTGAACAGCTTCTACGTCGACGATGGACTAGGGTCTGCAGAAACGCCCGAGCAAGCCATTCAAATACTGACATGGGCGCGCTCCATTTTGGAGCGATACAAGATACGCCTTCAAAAGATGATCTCAAGTTCAGATGAGGTGATGAAGGCCTTCCCTCCGAGCGAGTTGGCCGAAGACACGGAGGTAGTCGACCTAGATCGCGCCCCTTTACATCGTTTCCTCGGTGTATTCTGGGACATAAAACGCGATCTTCTCATCATCAAACCGGACCTCGAAGAAAAGCCGTTCACCCGACGAGGTGTATTGTCTTTCGTCAATGCTATCTTCGACCCGTTGGGAGTAGCTTGCCCGGTAGTACTAAGGGGCAAGTTAATACAACGCAAGGTCATGTCGAGTAAACACGACGAGGAATCATCAAACGATAAGGACAAAAAAGCCAAGAAGACAAGTTGGGCCAAACCCCTCCCGGTCGAATACAAACCGTTGTGGGACGACTGGATCAAGTCACTACGACAGGCCCCTCAAATCGCGGTGCCACGGAGCTACCGCCCCTTAGGTTTTGGCAAGTGTGCACAGCCAACTCTTCATGTTTTTTGTGACGCGTCAATCGACGCCATAGGGCACGCAATTTATCTTAGGTCTGTAAATACGGACGGTAAAGTACAAGTATCCTTTGTAACAGGGTCTTCCAAGGTATCTCCGCGCTCCGCAACGTCAGTACCGAGACTAGAATTGTGTGCAGCTGTAGATGCCTCTTGCGCTCATTGTGAAGTTCTTGAAGAACTCCAGATGAGCGTTGAGGCCACAACATTTTACACCGACAGTTTAATTGTAATGGATTATTTGTCAAACAAAAGCAAGAAGTTCTCCCGATATGTAAGTAGGCGAGTTCAAATGATCCTGTCAGCCTCTTCTGCTAGCCAATGGACCTACGTCCCGACTGATAAAAACCCGGCCGACATAGCTACTAGACCCATAAGCCTGGTAGATCTAAGAGAAAGTATCTGGCTGACAGGACCTGATTTCTTGTGGAACACATTGTCTCACTGTTAGGTGCCTCCACCGCCTCCGGCGACATTACCCGAAACGGTGGAAGGCACCTCTTTGACTCTAAAGACAGTTTTAAGTCCGTCCATGTATCCCAAAAATTCCATAACTGTAAATCGCAGCAATCTAAGATCAATGTTAAAAACTATTCAGCTGGTATACAAGTTTGCATTGGGACTCCTTGACAGGGCGCGCCAGAGGAGTGGACACTCCTTGGCTGTTAGAAGAGATATTTCGTGGGAAGATGCTCAGAACATTTTGATACGGTCTGTACAACAGGAATGTTTTCCTGAACTCATGAATGCTTGAACCCAGGTTGTGAATGTACCAGACGGCCACAAGCTATCCAGCTTAGCACCATTCATCGACCGTCACGGGATGTTGAGAGTGGGAGGTCGTCTCCAGAAATCTACAATGCTCTTGGGCATAAAGTGTCCACTAGTGGTGCCTGAAAAACACCCTATATCAGTAGCCTTGATCCGCCACTTTCACACAGAGGTTCAGCATCAGGGTTCATACATCACTCATGGAGCAATTCGGATGGCTCGATTCCACATTCAACGAGGCACCTCGCTCATCAAACGCAACATTTCCGAGTGCCTATTGTGTCGCAAGTTAAGGGCAAAATTTGGAGAGCAAAAAATGGCCGACTTGCCTAGCGATCGGTTAGAGCAGTGGTTCCCAAAC
>VCRD01003368.1:0-16578 GCA_006783055.1 Trinorchestia longiramus | reverse complement strand
AGCATCTTACGAGCTGTCACTACTTATTGCAAAAGCAAAGAAGCCTCACTCTGTGGGGGAGACTCTTGTAAAACCCTGTCTTTTGAGTGCTGCAAATACTGTGCTTGGGGAAGAAAGCCAAAGAAAGTTATCAAAGATTTCCTTATCAGATAACACAGTGAAGCGTCGTATTGACGAACTTTCAGAAGACATAAAAGAACAAGTTTTGGACAAAATAAAACATCTCGCTTCTTTGCAATACAGTGCGATGAAAGTACTGATGTTGCTCACCTCTGCCAGCTGCTTGTTTATTCTCGATTCATGGATGAAGGAACTGTGAAAAAAGAAATTCTTTTCTCAGCAGCACTGGAGACAATAGCAAAGGCCATCGATGTTTTTTCAAAGGTTGATGAGTTTTTCCAAAAGCACGGTATTTCATGGGAAAAATTAGTCGATGTTTGTACTGATGGTGCCCCATCAATGATTGGATCTCGCTCTGGATTTGTGAAGCTGGTGAAAGAAAAAATCCTGGTGTAACTGGGACTCACTGTGTTATCCACAGACAATCATTAGCAAGCAAAAGTCTGCCTGGTAATCTACGCAGTTCACTGAATTTAGCAATAAAAGTGGTGAATTTTGTAAAGAATAGCTCTTGGAATTCTAGGCTTTTCGCAGCTCTTTGCTCAGATTTGGGCACTGATTACAAGACTCTCCTGTTTCACACCGAAGTCCGCTGGTTTTCCAAGGGAAACATGCTGAGTCGTCTTTACCAGCTCAAAGATGAAGTGAAAATTTTCTTGCAGAAGCAGAAACAAGACAAACTGTATGAAGCATTCAGAGAGGAAGACTTTCAGCTCTCACTAGCATACCTTGTGGACTTTTTTGAGGCTATCAACAACCTCAATTTGAAGTTACAAGGAAGAAACACAAACATCATTGCACACTCTGATGTGATCAGAGATTTCACCGAAAAAGTTCATCTTTGGAAACAAAAAGTACAAGTTGGGAACTTCTCATCGTTCTCACATCTGAATGAGCTCTTATCTGAGAAGAGAAACATTGAGCAGTATGACGTGACAAAAGAGGTTTTATCACATCTGCATTCCCTTACTGAGGAATTTATGCACTATTTTCCAGACGTCTCAATGGAGAATTCTCTTTGGACATTGGTACAGAGTCCATTTAACACTGATGTGGAGTTGTTACGGGAATCACTGCAAGAGGAAGCCATCGATTTGAAATGTGACTCCAGCGCGAAAAGAGACTTTGAAACAGTGAAGTTAGAAGAATTTTGGGTGAAATATCTCCCCATGTACCCAAGAGTAGGTAAAGAAGCACTTCGTGTGATTCTTCCCTTTTCTTCTACTTATCTTTGTGAAGCAGGATTTTCAGCTCTTGTTGTTCTGAAAACAAAACAGCGCAACCGACTTGATGTAGAAAATGACTTGCGTTGTGCGCTGTCATCCTTCAATCCTAGAATTTCTGATCTTGTGAGAAAGAAGCAGCAGCATCCATCTCACTAAATTAGTTCATAAATTTTGCCTTAGTCTCATGAGTCATTCCAAATATTATATGCCATGTTTTCAAATTATTTTTTCTTAAAATTGCAACTCATTTTTGCCAATTTGCTAATGTTCAAACCTTTTTTCGCTCATTTTGAACCAAATGTTTTCTTTTTAGTTACAGGAATGTAGTATTATTTGTTTGAGTGGCTTTCATTATTAAAATTTATTACAAACAAATATGTTTTCCAGAACAATGCTAAGAAATAAATGTAAGAATCATTTCATATGAAAAAAGAGGGACTGGGGGCGTGCGGGTCTACGGGAAGCAAAAAGGGGGCGTCAGGTCAGATAGTTTGGGAACCACTGGGCTAGAGGAATGTCCCCCGTTCTCAAACGTTGGCCTTGACGTGTTTGGCCCTTACCAGGTAGTGGAAGGAAAGAGCACAAGGCGCAACAACTCTCAGAAAAAGCCCTGGGCTCTTTTGTTCACGTGTCTGGTGTCCCGTGCCATTCACGTCGAGCCCCTGCCAGCTCTCGACACATCAAGCTTTAAAAACGCGTTCCGTCATTTCATAACCATCAGAGGACCCTGCAAGATAATTCGCAGCGACCACGGCACAAATTTCGTGGGCGCCCACAATCAGGACGAAGAAAACCTGTCATACGCCGATCTGCAAGCAGAGGCAAACGACAAGGGTTATCAGTGGATTTTCAACCCCCCAGGAGCAAGTCATCGAGGTGGAGTCTGGGAACGAAAAATCGGGACACTGAAAAACGCCATGGCAACATCTTTGGTGCGAGTGGGATCACCCAACTTATCCCGAGATAATTTGTCGACATATTTTCAGCAAGCCGCCAGCATCGTCAACAACACACCACTGTGGGGAGTGTCTTCCGACCCTAACAATCCATGCCCTCTCTCCCCAGTGATGTTAATAACCATGAAGTCGCCGGACGACTCAGCTGGCATATTTTCAGACGCCGATCTTCTTGCGTACGGAAAGCGCAGATGGAGACGCGTACAATTCCTCGCAGATTGTTTTGGGATCGGTGGCGCCGCTCATATCTTTCAAATTTAACACTTCGACGAAAATAGAAGAGCCCTCGAAAATATGAGGTCGGCGACATCGTACTCGTTCAGGACCGCAAAACTTAACGGAATCGCTGGCCCATCGGGTGCATTTCCGCGATATCCACAGGCAACGATGGGCTCGTCCGTTCTGTGTTCATCGACCTCGCATCCAGCGAAAAATCTGGGCGAAGAGTGACGGTAGAGAAAGCCGTCCAAAACATAGTACCGATCTTGGAAGCACCCGGCACTTCCACCTAGACTGTTGTCGTTTCCGTGGGTTGCATTTTTTCGGTCTTCGTCCGAGATGGGGAGTGTCCTGACAGGTCAGGATATATAATAAATATAAATAAATTGGAATTTGTATTAAAGGAAAAAGGGTCAGAGGGATACTCGTTAGCTGGCAATACCGAGACGCCGAGACGCCAGCGGCGTGCCGGCGTAGCTTTTGTCTTGTCCCACCATCATCCAAGCTACACGTAGCCCGTAGTCAGCATCGTTCTTAAAAATAGTGTTAAGTCCACACCAAATCAAAAAAATGTAAGATATTCTGTAAAGTGTAAACGTGATCGTGAGTATACTTAACTCTATAAGTCCGTCGATATCAGCATTATTTTAATTGTGTATTATCATAACTGTAAAAATGCAGTCATAGCCTATGCAGACAGGAGGCCAACTGTGATATCCATAGGACACTGAATAATGCTCAAGGTACTAGAGTCATTTAATATAATATTCTGTAGCCAGTCATAGCTGTGGAATTTGTGTGATACTGACAAGTATCAGTATATGTATTTCATGTGAGCCAAGAAGTTTGTGATAAATTAAATGTGTCTTTTTCTTCCTGCTCAATCACCAGCGTTCTGGTACAAGCATAGTTGTAGAATCTATGTGTGGTACTGACAAGTATCAGTATAGGTATTTCATGTGACCCAGGAAGTTATCTCATCCATGTCTGTGATAAATTAAATGTGTCCAGTCCTTCCTGCTCAATCACCAGCTTTCTAGCACAAGCATATCTGTAGAATTTACGTGTGATACTGACAAGTGTCAGTATATATGTATTTCATGTGAGCCAGGAAGTTATCTCATCAGTGTGTTTGTGATGAATTAAATGTCCATTCTTTCCTGCCCAATAGAGTCCTGGCCATACAGTAAGATACCAAAAAGCATTCTACATGCATAGTCAATTCATTGATGTAACTGGTACTCATTCACAGGAAATGTAACATTCAGTGTAGAATGTAGAAAATGTTGTCTGGTCTACAGCAGCATTATTATGTTTTCAATGTAGGTATAAAAGGTTTTCACACCACCCAACATTGGAAAGAAAGTTCCTCAAACAATTTTTATATTTTTAATTCAGTGTGCTCAAGTGTATGATTTTTTTGCATAACAAACAGTGCCTGTTGCTATATACAGTTAGCCATTTCTTTTTTCATTTGTGATGCTGAATTGCAGCAGTTATATGTTTCTAAGCAATACTCGTGCTTTGATGTGTCAATTATGGTAGTTTACTATATTTTTGAGTAAGAAGTTTGCAAGGCAATTCCTTTTTGTGTAGAGACACTCAGGCATTTAAATGTTGTGTAAAAGATATTTTTTCTCTAACACTGAGGTTGGTAAACCTCAAGTCATTTATACCTGAACCTTCAGTTATATGCTTTCCTTTCTAAAGGAATTATCTTCATGCTAGTACTGCTTCAAAAGGAAATTATATTTCTGTGTACATGTGGCAGCAACTTGTTATTTGAGTTGCAACTGTGAGATGAATACCATTACTCTAGTTCAGTGTAGCTGCCAGTGTTTTCAGTTAGCCTCAATGGCCAGTATTGTGTTTTGAACTGTATTCTAGTGTAGGCATATTGAAAAGACAATCATGCGAGCCATCTCTGATGTCAGTATTATCTCAAGTAGTATTTTAATTTTAAGTTAAATAATTAGTTTTGTATACTTAATTTGTGATTTGTTCTCAGATCACGGCGTCAATAAACCCAACTTCCAACGACTTCATCATTTATCCTACGGGGCACGCTTAAGTCCCGGATACTAAGTCACCAAGCTATAAGACAATAAAGACTAGACCTGCCACACAAATATAATAGCTCTTTATTTTAAAGCACAGAAGTAATTAATCATTAAGAACTTCGGCGTTCCGCCTTCTTTGTCTAAAATAATACGTGAAAAAATATCTGAATTCACATATTAATACATAAGACTCATTACCACACTTTTAACGCGTAATTTCAGTTAATGAAGAAAATGTTAATTGCAAAGTATTCGCTCAGTGAAAGGAAGCGAAAAATGCTTAGTCATGGGGTCACTGTCAAACTTTTACTGAGAGAACTCTGAGTTTGTTTGAACTTCAAACTGTGGCCTGTGACACTTGGCGGTCATGAGACAGTTTCAATCGAAGCAAATCTCGTTGCAAGTCTGTTCGAGGACGATTTAAACTTCGTTAAATCGACTTTTATTCGTCATTAATGATGTATTTCCTGTTCTGCATCATGACATCTACATTTGAATGAACATAAGTCTGCGTGTAACCCAAAATTATTAAAGTTACACAATTTTTGCATTGAAAATAATTGCTAGCGAAATTCCCCCAGATTTATTCGTGTCATGAGAGTTATGACATATTCATAGGTTTGCATATTCCAGGCGATGTATGAAGTATATGTATGATGAGTGTTCGCTGTTGTGATACTCTCTAGCTGAAGGTATCAAGTGTTGAGAGGTTAACCGAAAGGCAAATTCGAGGGAAGGGAAACAAACGAGCGCCTGCACTTGAGAAGGTTCGAAGTGTTGAATTACGTTAGGGGTGTGAAACTATAGAGACCGCTACGTAGTACCCGCAGCGCAGACAAAGGGCCTACACTTGAAAAGGTCGGGCTGTTTTGTTTGTAGCAAAAAGAAACGTCAGCGAGAAGAAATTTATGGCTAAGCATCGTGTGACTCAAGAAGCACGCAGTCGTGAGACGCTGAAGGTGATTAAAAAGTGGGCGGGGTATATCACAAACGTTAGAAACCTATTGAAACCATTGGACAAATAGGGAAATTGGAAAAATGCACTTGGGAGGAGCAAGGCTCATATAAAAGCGGTAGTAGGGATAGATGAGGGGACTTGGACTTGGGAACTAGATCTCATCGACGATGTAGGGTGTTGGGAACACACATCTAAGTCTAGGCCCCTAGGGCATTTGGGAAATAAGGGGGGCACCGTGATAAGAGGGAAAATTAGCGGCTTCTTTAAAGTGTTATATCGCGAGTGTTAACATTGTAACCCATTATCAACAGCGAATCTCCAGCATAAGGGCAAGTTAATATTATTATTGTCTATGTGATCGAGAGTAGCAGTAGGGTAAAATTTGTAATTTGATTTGAACGCCAATAATTTAACCAAATTGTTCCGTGTGCTCATTTAATTACACAGCTATCAGGTATGTGATTGTTCTGTAATGGTGCACTATTCAAATAGGATATCATGTGCGGTTCATATATCAAAATGTGGTAGATGACTCACATTTCCCATCTCGTGAATTTTAGAATACCATGTATTAAATTTTCTGTGTGTATCATTACCCTCATCTTGCCATTGAAAACAAGTACTGGGAATATCTTTTAACATATCATGTATTCAGAGGATTAGAGTCCCTCTAGTGCGATTACGTGTGTATGTTGTTGCAATAATTAATTGTGTGTTAAAAACACGTATCGCCACATTCGTTTTTTCGAGCGTTTCCCCATTCCCCCAGACTACCTGCGTTTCCCCCAGATCTAGGGGAATTCCCCCATCAGTGGTAGCCCTGGACTCTGTTTGTGCATGACCATTGGCGGATAGAATGATTTTACGGCCAAGGAGTGTCAGCGTCATATGATGCAATGGTTGAGTTGAGTTGTGTCTGTGGAAGTGGTATGGGAGTTCAGTTTGCTTGTGCTTTCCACTCAGATAATAGCATCTTATCCGTTTATCATTATAATTTTGCAAGTTTTAAAGCCATAATTCCATGATGAGTGCAAAATGAGATAATTTTGAATGTGAAATAAACAAAATACCCGAAAAAAATGTGAACTAGCTAACGTTTACAAATGAAAGCTCCGAAAAGATTGGCTTGACAATGAAAGATTTTCAGCTTGGATTTAAGTTAATAAATGAGATGAAAATTAAACATATTGCAAGTTTTGCCATTGTGAATTAGCTGGGGGAATAATACAGGTTCCAAGACATGGAAATAGAGAAAAGCACAAAAAATGTGCGTAGTCTTAACATGTGCTCAAAGGTGACGGACTTCGCGGGATCCAGTACGTCATCGCTTCGTTCAAACAAAGTTGCTGCAGCTGAACTAAAACTTTGTGTCTTCATCGCAGAACACAACTTACCTGTCTCTATTTTGGACCACTTACCAGGGTTGGTTGCTAATGTTTGAGAAGATTCCTCAATCGGTGGAGAAATCAAATGTGGCCGAACGAAAGGCACCTGTGTGTTTCGTGCTGTCATTTGTAAGCATTATTTAAATGAACTTATTGCAAAATTAACGCAAACAAAATTTTCGTTAATTATCGTTGAAACCGCTGATGTTTCCACTACTAAATAACTTGTTTTGGTCACCAGATATTTTGATCTTGATGTGCTAAGAACTGTGGATAAATTTTTGGCACTAATTGAGGTAATGGATTGCAACGCTAAAGGAATTTTTGATTCCTTGGCTACTTTTTTGAAAAACACGGCATTTCATTTGATAATGTTGTTGGGTTTGCAAGCGATAACGTTAGTGTCATGATGGGCCGAAAAAAACGGTGTTCAACATTTGCTGAAAGAAAAGGGTGATATATTGATTGTCTATTCATGTGCCCAAGTGACATTGAGGATTAATTTTTGCTTTCATTTTGTATAGTAATAACCATGTGAGGAAGTGTCGAATAAATTTATTATTCATATTTAGTAACAGAAGATAGTTGCGTCCCATTTGCTTATCTATTCTTTATTTGTTTTGTTTCCTCAGATTAGCTTTTATAATTTTCTTGTTATAGCAAATTAATCTTGAATGCAAATTCAACACTCCTAAAAATATTATTGTTCGGACAACGCACCTCTCGCACTGACAGTTCGTAAGTTTTTTCTTTACTGTATCCCACTCTTTCTTTGTCTTCGACCTGGAATGTCACTTCCATATCACGTTTGTGTACTTTGAACAAAATTAGAATCTACTCTTTAGTTATTAGTTCTTGTTCCCGAAAATATAAAATTAGTACTGGGCCTTGAAGAGTTACATTTCACAAAGCTGTTACTCAAATTTAGGCGCTTGTGGTGGTAATATCGACGGTGGTTATCGTAGAAACACTGATGTCCCGTGATTGTATTGAGCGCTTGAATAAATCAAGGACTCGTTTGTTTCCGTGAAGGGCGAATCGTGTACTTGTACGAGTTTCTCCTGAGTGTGTGCTCAAGCATATTGCAGCAACTTTATGATCATCAGGGTTTTGATAAAAAAATAGCTCAAGAAAGGTGAACCTATTACAGGAACTTGCCACTTGGTTTGAAGGAGCTTGCATTTCTCAGTGATAACTGTTGCTACCTACCGTCGAATCAGCGAATATGGAACTTTTTAAGGGTTAGATATTAGAAGTAAGAGGTAGATCTTGAATTTTACGTTCTTTCTTCCCTGCTATAGACTCGAGCTTGAGTGTTTTCGTTATTTCGTGCTCTTCTCAAGTTACGTTCTTATCTACGCAAAGTGCTTACGCACGCTTGTTTTATGCCAGTTATAACGGGCTGTGTTAACCGAGACCCTACATCTCCTCCTTGATTCACTCTTTAACTCTTGATTGAGTTTCTGCATGGGCATTTCTTTAATTTAGTGAAAACTAAAGTTAAACTATAGGTTAAAAATTAAGGTTATACGAGTTACTCACCATAGTTTATTTATTGGTTAAGAATTGGAAACTTCTCCTGTTTTTATAACATGCACAGATTGGATGAATGCACACTTTCAAGTGAAATTGTATATGTAACACATAACGGACGAAAGTTAACGGTCGTGCAAACCTGAAAATGTTGACCTCAGTTTCATTGTGTCTTAATTTTTCAGTTTGTTGATATATTGCCCACACTACTGCACTGGTATAGTAGTATTTATATTGTTGAATAATGAATTTTAAATAACAATTAACTTTAGCCCAACTTCACTTCACTTTCACATGTACGTTATCAACCAAAAGATGTGTTATTCATTGAAAATAAGTTACTTCTCATTGTTATCAATAATTTTTTCACTTTGAAGCATCCGATTATGTGAACATCACGTAAATCGTTTCTCTGACCATACACGTGACGAACATTTTTACGAATAAGTGCTCTCTATCGTCAGGTTTCCTATCTTCCTCCATTCAAGTATTCCTTTGCTCTCTCTTAATTGGCTGTAAAATACTTTTAGGTCAATATTTTTACAGTTAATCAAGCATCAACGAATAGCGAATTTATTAAACTAAACTAGTAGAGCCTATCACTTTCACAGAGATGCGATATTTGTGAAGTAATATGGTGCTCGAAATTTACTATTTCATTCTACCAGTTTTCGATTTTATGGTACCTTCATATGAAATGCTAATTTCAAACCTTAACACATAAGCGGAGGCGTGACTGACAAAACTGTTCCAAAGTTTATCAGTCCCACTGTTATCTTAGCACACTGATTTCGCTCACGCGTACATGTGAGTGGAATATGACTCGTGATTTTGTAGAGGGTTTATATTACTTTAACTTTGATGCTGGATATCTTGTAAAGGCTACAAACGCAGCAAGTTTCGCGTGAATTGCTTTTGCTTTATTTTATTTGAAATATTTTGAAGCACGCACTAATTACGCAATCAAGCCACAAAGTATTTTCTAGGTTTAGTTATTTATGGTTTTATAGTTTGTCTACGATTGTAGACCATGAAATTGTCGAAAGTTTGTTATCTACCAACGCTAATCAATCGTATTAAATTTTCGATTATATCTATGTAACTTTTTTACCTGTAAAATCCACAGAATTAGTTTATAAGAACACAGTTTAATATTGAAAAATTAATGTATAGCTATAACATAATTCAAATAAAACAAATAATTCCCATAAATGCTATCACTTGAATGTAGTTTTACAGTATGTTCCGACTTGAACTTACTGGTACATATATCTGACACGTTAGAAAGAAAGAAAAAAGAAACAGTTTAGTCTGAAAAACATTACCAATTTCATATTTATAGAAATTATACCTTGATAAACGTCCTTCCGGTGTCAGAATATGATAAAGGCTATCTAGTAATGATAAAATAATTCCCTCTGTGTAATAAACTTTGCCTCTTTTCCAATTTTAAACATAATACCTTCAAATCTTTAATAAAACAGAATGACAACAGAAACAAGCAGTTTGATCCGTTCTTGGGTTACTATCTAAATCCTAAAGCATCATCAATCACGCTCGTGCACCTAAATTACACAGACATTTCGTTCACGTGCACCCACCTTAATCACGCGCAGATCCCAAGGGTTGAAACGGATATGGTGTCTGCATCGCATAGAACTGATGGTGTAGAAAAAATTATTGTTCATCTCAATGACATGAGATAAATTCTTCATGTATGAGTACAAGTTTGCTAAGACCTATCGAGCCGAAGGTCTGACAGTTCACACAACGATCTATTCGTTACGTAATTACAGCAATAATGTAGCATTATTATTATAACATTTTTGGCTTATTGACACATCGGTCATCCAGTGATCTAAGCAATTTTAAACGGTTGTCCTTGTTTATTTCTGTCAAATCATTTAGGGAAGGGAGTAGGTGACAGAACACTCGGTCAAACGCTCTCAAAAAAACAGTAAAATATGCGGAGATGAGCTAGACCTCCGGGGTTTCAGCTGCCGAAGAAACAACTAAGACGCGCCTACCTTGAAAACTGAACGTTGTGTCGGCAAGCATTTTGATAGACATATCGTGTAGAAATACATTTCAGACACTATTTCATCTGGGATACTCGCTGTATTCCGGTCACTGAATTCTTTATTGTATGCTACGCTGTCGTATTCGTATTCATTTTTTCAATGCAAGTTAAAGCACCACTATTTGAAAAATTAGTTGACCCATAACACTGCCTTTATTTAATTTCAGACCTATATCTCTAATAAAAAATGAGCGAGTACTTGACGTAACATGCTTAATTTGACAAAAGCGAAAAAACTATATATATGAGAAACTTCATTGAAGTCCAATGACTAAAGTTATACGTAAATTTGTGCTGAATTAAAAAAAAATCGGTATTATTTCCCATCAAAGCTTGTGATTCATAAGAAGCGCATGCTCTTTCCAGTCTAACAAAGAGAACACTGGGATATTTGGAGTATGCACATGCAAGATACATTCCACGTAATCATTCACACGATTGAATAACACACATGATACAAACCAAACAATCAATTATCAAAAATAACTAATATTACGTTCATCAAATCTGTAATTCAAAGAGACACTCACAAATGAGTGATGAGACCGTTTTGTTCACCAGATTCTTTCGACGAAGTTTGCCTCTTTATACCTTTTTTGAAGATCACGGTCCATCCTTGCTTCGTGTTCTTGGTGAGTTTTTCGAGAGATAGCCCTCCTCTTGAGCTTAGCATCCATGGCTCGAATATTGCCAGTATCACTGGTACCTTGCTGAGGTCTTTACCATCTTTACCTCTCGCCTGATAGTCTGTGTTTCTTTTCTTTTGGTGTTTCTTCCATTGTTCTAATGAATTTTTCAGATTCCATTTGTATCTAAAAACATACTTGGAGATGATACGGCATATCACCGTTCCACGATATTAAGGCCGTTCTGGAGAATCTTGCCGTTGAGAAAAACTATATTCTGTTTGTTTTTTTGGGGGCTGCCGCGGGTAGTTGATGACTTTTCAATGAGAAAAACCTTCTTCCAGCAAATTGCTAGGGCAGAAGGGCAAGTGGAGCTCCTGGCACTTCTTGGCAAAAACTATCCGAAATAGCTTCTGCACGACAGGATCGAAAACTTAGATACAGCAATTCATGTATCACACTCAAAAGAGGGATATTAGTTTGAAGAAGAACAATGCAATCATTAAGTAGAAGAAGACTATATATGTTACCTTTTTAAACGAATGTTTTCCCATCTTCAAGGGAACAAAAACTTTTAATGACCCAGCACTGGGTTCAGTATTGTGACTACCTGCAGTAACCCAACCAGGGGGTCTGTACTCCGAATATTTGGCCTCGACTCCGTGCGAACTTTCTACTGCTACGAAGGAATTCAGCTAAAAATAATATACAAAATAGCTTATGTACGACAGGATCAAAATCTCTAATGCAGTATTTCGACTTTCGAGCATATATTCCAGAAACTGTATTTGCCATCGCAATTTAGGGATGAAATTTAATGGTACCTCATCTTGTTATTCAGTAGACGAACTTCCTCCTATATAAATCCTTAAGAGCGTCACAGAAAGACGGACCAAGCAAGCCAGTAACAAACTGTGGGAATGTGGTGGGATGTTAGGCAAGATCACACCTGCACTTAATATTGACACCTAATATTGACACGTAATATTGGCCACTACTATTGGCAGGGTCACCGGACACCCCCCTGAAGATCAACGATGAAATCACCATCATCCCACAGCGCAGTGGCGCCAAACCCAGGCCCGTTGACAAGAAGATATTAGGGCCCGTAGTAAGTGTATGTGGGGCCCGCTGTAAGTGTGTAGAGCCCGCTGTGTGTGTGTGTGTGTGTGTGTAGGTGCAAGTGCTTAATGTGTTCTCATTTGCACAGTATGCTGCACTTGCTCCTATTTTGAATTCCTGATTAAAAACCTTGTTGAAATGTACTTATGTCTACTAACTGTATAGCTAATTGAATTAGTTGTGCTCCCTGTAGGAGTTGTAGCTCTGTTCTTGTATACGTTATATTATCCATGTATGGTTCACTGGCCTGTAGAAGTAACTCGCCCACACTCGTAAATACGGGCAGCGGGATCTCGATTGCTCACGAAGGGCTCCACGTCGCGCTTGACGGGCTCCACGCTGCACCCGGCAAAGGGGTTCACGCTGCGCCCAGCAAAGGGGTCCACGCTGCGTCCAGCAAAGGAGTCCACGCTGTGCCCAGCAAAGGGGTCCACGCTGCGCCCAGCAAAGGGGTCCGCGCTGCGCCCAGCAAAAGGGTCCACGCTGCACCCAGCAAAGGGGTCCACGCTGCGCCCAGCAAAGGGATCCACGCTGCGCCCAGCAAAGGGGTCTACGCTGCGCCCAGCAAAGGGGTCCACGCTGGGAGAGGGGGGCCCTGGATGCTACCACCGCAATGGGGATACGCCCCCTGGCTCAGCACCAGGCTGACGGGGTGCTGGCCCGTCAGTGTCAAGTTGGACATCACTCTAGTTTCTGATGTTGTACGTTTGTGCTTCATTATTTGTCACTGAGGGGGTGAGGGGGGAGGGGGGAAGAGGTATGATACAATATGACAACAGGAACATGCTAAATATTTCATTCTTACGTTGCTACTGCCCTCAAGTTCAGGCACCCCAGTCACGCACAGACACCCAGGTCACGCACAGACACCCAGATCACGCACAGACACCCAGGTCACGCACAGACACCCAGATCACGCACAGACACCCAGGTCACGCACAGGCATCCAGGTCACGTACAGATACCCAAGTCAAGCACAGGCACTTTGCCATTCCCACATTCAACAAAAATTTGTTTTCAGATAGTTCAAGAAATGTTATATAAAGAAATCATACTAGTAAAAGTTCAAATGTGTATGCAGGTGTTCTGCGATAATGGACTGTCCTCGCTGTCACGTTCAATGAAGGTCTTACATGATCCCCCTTATTCTTCAGGGTACTTCTCTTGTAATTTCCCAACTGTTAATTTATTCAATTGTTATTTTACTGTTTTTATTTCTCATACGGAACTTTTGAGTTACTGGCAATATAGTTTTTATTAAATAGTTCTGTGCAAAATTTTATAGGTATTTTTTAACGATTTATCTTGACATGTTCTCTATTCTCTTTTGTCCTTTAATCCTCTGTTGTCTTGAAATTCTATTTCTCAAAAATTGATACTCGCGATAAAATGGCGATGATGAAAATTACATGACTTTGTAGGAAAAACTTAGAAATCTTTGTCGCTGCGATAACAATCAATGAAGAGGAATTAGGATCCTAATAACTGATATTTTTTTTCTTTTCTAGTACTGTTAAGCGATTAACTTTTTCAATACAAAAAATTTTGTACATGTTTCCATTTCCCTATATTTTGAAATGTTTCATGATGTAGCCTACTTGAAGAGAATTTTCTATTAAAAAATATCCGTTGAACAAATTTGGAATTGATACTTTTCCTGTGCGCTTTGTCGAAGCTACCATGAGCTTCTTTGTCCAATTACCAAGGACGTATCTGGCACGAATAATTTTTATTCCTACTCGTATTTTGATAGATTTCATGAAACGTTTTCATACACTTAGTAGTACAAACAGTATTTGGCTGAATTTCTTGTCAAATCCATGACTTTTTGCAAATTCAGTCACAGTTTATCAGTGCTGGAAACGGAACAGTTGCTCTCAAATAATAAACGCTTTGCGCCCTCACGTAAACGTCTAATTTCCGCTCAGTTTCATCATCAGACGGTAAGGATATTTTTAGTCCGATTTCAACATGGGTACGCAAGAAAAAGAAATAAGGAACCCCTTCTTTAGCGTGCTACTCAAAAAGATCTGTTTTCAAACGACGTGTTAGCCGCACAGGTCTCTTGAAGTCTGCTGTGTAGTTACAATGGAGAATAAGAAGACATTGATTTTATATATTCTTCATTCTGTATGTTGTTATGCTTATCTTACTAGCGTTTTTTTTTGAGACATGTTCGAAGTTGTCTTTATTTTTCTTGCTGTCGACTTCTCTGTAATAGAAAGTTTTCAAACATCTATGAGCCAACTTCAAATAATAGTACCCTCATTTTTTGCAGCATTAAAACAGGTGTTTTGTACTACAAAGCGTAATCGTCCTTATGAAACGATATCCTGGATCTATGGATTGCGTTAAATCCTTCAATGATTACGTTTTATGAACTGCTTTGAAAGCCGGGCTTAGAGAAAATCCTAGGAGCATTTCATTCGAAAGGTCTATGAAATAAATGTTGTGAACAATTTAACTTACTAACATGATCATCTGAGAGAAGTAATCCTCCAGGAGTCTGCACAGCAAGTCCTAACCCAACAGCCATCATTTGCGACAACTGCAGCACTGCTAGTTCGGTGTAAACTCAGATGTTCCTAAAACAAATCTTGCTAGCGTTCCAAGCCACTGCTGTAAAATTTCAACTTCTATGCATTCCATATCATGCCAAGTAATAGAATAGCGTTAGAATTCTCTAGATTTTTTTGACACAGTAAGCTATTGTATTATTGCATCATCTCAGTTAGTTATTGTACTTTAATATTTTACCAAGAAATGATTCAGCTATTCAAGTTACTTATTCATCACATGTTTCCTTATCAGTAAGATTAGTCGGCCATCACAAGTGAAACTTTACAGAACTACTAACACACTTGTAACCGTCTTTCTATCAGTAGAAGTAATACATTGCTCTAACTGGATTTTCTTGTAGATTGCGAGTTTAGTTAGAGGTGTCCACGCCCTAACATCGCAAAGTAAAAACAAACCTAGGCAGAGCAAAACTTTGTTAATCCTACAAGAAGTCAAATAGTGCATGCAATTAATGTTAAAATCATTCACCCTTTGGTAAAAAAGAGAACGTTTCCTTCCAAAGCGCTTCGATATCCTAGTAATCTCATTTCCTCTGATTGCAGACGGTCGATCGCTTTTTTCCACCATGTGTATAACTAACAACCAAATTCTTTAAAGAATTTAAAAGCTATGCTGCATAAAGATACTAACGTGTATTTTTAAAGCTTTTTGAATTTTAAAATACAGGCTGCTTAAAATTTAAACAAGCTTTTAATTTAGTTTTTTCATTTCACCGAATTTCAAAAAATAATATTTTTATTACGTATCAAAAACAAATTAACACCTTTTCCTCTGAAGGTATTTTGCACTATTTCTCCCAAAAATCCATTGTGAAATAAGTTAACATTAATTTTTAGCCTTTACTGAGCAATTGTGAATAAATCGATAATGTTTTTAGGTTTAGCCGGTTCTACATGAGACACTAAAATATTACAGGCGGAGCTATAAAACTCAGACTTTTATTTATGATACTGAAATTTCTGAACGTGTAAATGAGCACTAATTTTACTTTTTAAATAAGCTAAATGGATGAAGTTCAAACGCTATCATGTTGAATCTATATTACAAATCTGTACATATATATTACGTTCTTTTTGCCTTAAAATACTTGAAAATGTAGTCACTTTTTAGAAAACTGACTTCACTCATGCACAAAGTTTTTAATGAAATAAGACTGGAGGCATATGAATTGGATTTGTTTCGAATTTTTTTCACAAATTATCACTTAGAATAGAATAGAATAGAATGAGGCTATAGGAACGAACCTTGTGGTCCATTCTTGGGTCGGATAATTACTTCGATAACTATTTGGTTGTTTACCCTAGTCCCATGCCGTATTTCTAGCCGCGTCAACCATGTCGTCAGCGGGATTCGAACCCGGGTCTTTCCGCTCGCAAGCAGATTCGCTCACCAGTCGACCAAGCTGGTGATTCTTTGATAGTAGATATTATTTCAGCCGATACACGAGTACAATATTAAAAAATGACTTTCATTAATTCACAAAAATTCGTCAGCAGATACCACTGCTGAAAGCTACACGATCTTTGGGCCGAAACAGCTCTGAAATTATGTTAAGATAAACAGATATCAAACGAAAGAAAACTTCTGGGTTGGACTTTGTTTAAAACACGACCGTGGTATTTTCTTAAAATTGAAGGGTGGAAAGCACTAGTGGACTACTGGCATTTTTTCCCATGGAAAATATTTAGTAGACTACTGGATCGTAATCGCCTC
>VCRD01003367.1:40826-55248 GCA_006783055.1 Trinorchestia longiramus | reverse complement strand
CTGGGGCGGTTGCTGACAGTGTGCTGCTGGGGCGGTTTCTGACAGTGTGCTGCTGGGGCGGTTGCTGACAGTGTGCTGCTGGGGCGGTTGCTGACAGTGTGCAGTTGGGGCGGTTGTTGACAATCTGGAGCTATGGAGATGAGCTGGAGGATGAACTTCTTGCCGGGTACATTACCAAAGATGTAGAATCACTATTTGTATCTCTTGATACAGTTCTAATAACACTGCTATCGTTAGTAGTTTTGCCAGTGGCACCCTTGATGTCTAAAACCACCGTAATTAATTTCATCTTAACTGGAAAAAAGGACGCTTCTTTTACGGTAATGCAACGTACTAGATGTGTTATAACACAGGTGGAATTGCATGCCTCAGTCCATGGCAGCGGGAGTAGGAATACTGAAGTCAAAAACTACCACTGAAGTTATACCAAGTGAAAGCCGTGATAAAGAATGAAGTCGCGTTGCTTTCTCAAACAAGGGAGCAACAAAGGAGGTAGCTGCGTCTGCAATCATATCAATGACGCAAGTGAACTCCCCTGAGTGATTACAGAGAAGCAATTGATTAATAACGAGTAGTATTCAGTCATTCATGTTTTTACTTTGGTCACGATAGTATTGAACAAACTTTGAATTCATTGTTTCAACATAAGTCACTCAGTAAAATTAAGTACGCTTGAGATAACATCTCGGAACTATAGGACACTAAACCCTGATTTACATACATACCATATAAAGGAGCGGCTGTACAGTGGATTGTAGTAAGGTGTAGTAATTTATCAGAAGCGTGTATACAAAATATACATTTTAACTCTACGTTTACATGTAAAAGAGATATACAGCAGAAAATAATCACTGTATTCACGAAAAACGTTTTCAAAGAACTCGGGAGCCTCTTAACTTGGCAAGAAATATAAGAATGAAGTTGCCCGATCAAATGTCAAAGACCCTCCTGCAGGAGTTCGGTTACACGGGACTCAGACCTTCCTCTCGATGTAGAAAGCGATACAGGAAAAGAGAAGGTAAAGCCTACAAAATTGTAAAACGAAGCCCATAACAGTCTCCAGATAAAACTGTTGCCGAGTCTACGGCGAATAGCCAGAATTACAATGAAATTTCGCTAATTCCCCAAGGTGCACGGACAAAGACTGACTAATCGCTTCATAATGAGCATTGAAAGGGCATAGGAAACTTAAATAAATTACGTAAAAAGTTTTACTCGCGTCATTCAAATGATGGACGAAGTCTGTCCAAAATTTATTCGACCTTTGATCGATAAAAATATATTACGTACATAACGGGATTGAGACCCTAATTCTCTTTCAAAGTAGGCCCATTGCGCTTCTATACACTTAACTCATCGTTCCTTCCACTGTCGAAAACACTTCTGGAAGGCTTCTTTTAGAATGGTATTCAACTACGCCGTCTTGTTTTGCATTATATCTTTTCTACTTTCAAAACGGGATCCTTTCATTAGCATTTTCAATTTTGGAAGCAGCCAGAGGTTGCAAGGAGCTATGTCTGAATAGTAGGGAGGGTGGCGAACGATTGGAATTCCTTGTTTCACCATGAAAACCTGAATTAAGTGCGATGTTCCGTCGACAGAAGCTTAGGCACAATTTTCCCAGCTACTCGGCACATGTTCAAATCATCATGTAAAATTGCATGTGTGGAATCTTTCCTCATCCCAACTACTTCGGATTTTCTCGTACAGTTAAATTCTCAGCAGTTTATAGCCTTCCAGATCGCTGATCTTTCTCCACCGATGTGCAGCCATTTTTAAATTGGTTGAACCACTCCTTGATTTGTGTTCTCCCAAGCATCGGCTCCAAACACCCGATAAATCTCACAAATTGTTTCACTTTGAGACTCGCCAAGTTTTTGACAAAATTTTATGCAGTATGTTTGCTCAAGCCATTCAGTCATCTTGAGAGAAATCCAAATCAGAAGAATACTTATAACAGTTCCTCGCGTGGCGGTCAGTAGACAACAACTGGCACAGTGGAACACGGAGAAAAATTCCAGCATGCGTAATAAGCTGTCTCCTTCCACTGTGCACAGAAGCGTCGCCTTAGAGTCACTACTTTGCAAAGGAAAATTCAAGGTCGGATACTTTTTAGACAGACCTCACACACACACATGTCACACTACTATAAAACAAAAATTAAAACAAAGCAGAAAGATACTGTTATGATATAAGCATGTATTGAATGGAAAAATCCATAGAGATATTTTAGAGTAGAACAATTTTCACTGAATTTATCATTTCAGCAATAACAGAACGAGGGGAAAATGAAAACTTAAATCACACATTTTAAATGCACAAATGAAATTAAAAAGAGGAAATGAACGATTTGCAAATACTATGTTGTTTTAATATAATCAAAAATAACTTTCAGTAAGAAAATGTAAAGTGATTTATGAAGCTAAAGAGTGGATTATAGAGTCTCCTTCAGTCATCAAGCAGAGATTTAGAAAACGATCTTTGGATAGTGAGCTTGAAGAAATTGTGGTCGGTATTTTGCTGGGACGGCTGAATGTGCGACATATAAAATAGAATAGAATAGAATGAGGCTATAGGAACGAACCTTCTGGCCCATTCTTGGGTCGGATAATTATTTCGATAATTATTCGGTTGTTTACCCAAGTCCCATGCCGTATTTCTAGCCGCATCAACCATGTCGGCAGCGGGTTTCGAACCCGGGTCTTTCCGCTCGCAAGCAGATTCGCTCACCAGTCGACCAAGCTATATTGTTTGCTATGACCAGCGTCAGAGGCTTTTGGTGAACTCCTTTTCAAAATGACACACACAAAGCAGAGCATGGGAAGACACGGGCAACACTTGCCGGTACAAGCTCTCAACGTGGCGAGCTCATAACTGCATAATCCGGCGCTGTCACCGCACGATGCTGTGACGTGAGCACGTCAGCACGATGCAGTGACGTGGGCACGTCAGCACGATGCAGTGACGTGGGCACGTCAGCACGATGCTGTGACGTGGGCACGTCAGCACGATGCTGTGACGTGGGCACGTCAGCACGATGCTGTGACGTGGGCACGTCAGCACGATGCTGTGACGTGGGCACGTCAGCACGATGCTGTGACGTGGGCACGTCAGCACAGTGATTACAGGGATTTCCCAAGATATACTAGCAAGGAAAACACCCAAGTATGCACACTATGGTAGAGCTCAGGAGTTCTACATTTATTCCGGGAAGATGCCTCCAAAGAGCGCCGAACGAAGCATGGAGAATTATTTTAAAATATTTTCATACTACTTTTCCGTTTCTTTACATTTTGCATTTTAAGAAAAATAGTAATTAAAATGTAGGTTAAACGTATTAGCTGAAGATGATGCATTTCAAAGACGTAAATATTACTTTACAATTATCAGTCATGCGGTTTAATGTTTCATTTTTTTGTTACCTCTACTCCCTCTTTTGAAGTTGTAAAATAGTAACCCATCGATGTGTTAAAGCAACAATCACTGAAGCTAAATCCAATATAGCAAGTTTGTCAGTTCCAACAAGCCTGTCACGTAATCTAATTCAAATCCCCTTATTCCAGTTAGCGCAGTAGGCATCAATTTTGTCAGTCAGTCTGGACCTCATTTTCGAGGAAACTCGGCGGACAGAACTCGAGCTTCTGGAGCAACCCCTGACATTTGCGGTATATTGCAGCTGTCTTTCTCCCTGCCATCGCAATCTGCCCTTTAGTGAAGATCAATTCTTAAGAACAGATTAAACATGAAAACGTATATTTGCGGGTCAACGTTTACTGCAAGAAACCAACATTGTATTTATTGGACATAAAACTGCTCATCCGCTGCTTTCCTGGCTTCAACTCGGTTAGGTATAACTTTTGATCATCCTCTGCGTGGGAAGTTTGTTCTTTACTTTACATTTTTTATTATGCACTGAAATCCAATTCAATTAACTTGGGAAAAAGCTACCTCGTATATACGAGGCATCTTTTTAATTTTTAACACCTGCACAACTGAATAATCTTGATCTATAATTGAGAATCAACTTTCATACAGACGTCAAAAACATAACATTGTGTTTCCGAGCGTGGAAAATACCTTTGGAATAATCAAGTTTAAAAGCCAATGTTCGTAGTGAATTCCATCCAACTTTAATTAAAATTTTACTCGACAAATACTTTAGTTTTTAAAGAAGCGCTCCTCAGGTTAAGGAACAAATTGGGATGGTACACAGAAATGAGCGCGTCGAGCCTCTGGCTAAATTTGGTCATTATTTCGATTCAGTCGGCTAGGGATTTATACTTTTGTTTTCAATAAATTAAGGCAGAAAGGAGGTTTGGTTGATTCAAGTAAATTACTGAGCATATAAGAAAAAGCCTCACAGTGTATACGAGAAAATGGTTCGAAATTCAGCCCTTAGCTACAAACGATTTAGTTTCGACAAGTAAATGTTGACATGAAACTATGTTCATGGTATACTTATGTGCGAACAAGTTAGCAATCTTGAATACGGTGCTTTTGAAAGTAATACATCCTTTCATTAGAAATGTATAGAAAAATTTACAAACATATAACAGTTATCTGTTTTGCTATCAGAGGCACATCACTGACCGTTTAGCACGAGTAGGTGAGGGCTAATTGAAGCATGCCCTTATGACTTCAAATTTGATGTATTAACACGGTAACTTGGGTGAGGAACTACTATGTATTACGCTATTCAGTGCGTGTTTTACGCCTCAACGACTCTCATACGCTTACTAAAACGACAAGCCAAGTTGGCGTGTAGTAAACTGTTGTACGTCAAGATTACCATAATGTAATTTTGAAACCAAAATTGTTTGTTAATTGAGTCTTGTGCGTCCGAAAGCTTTAAGCGAAATAAAAGAATAAGAGCTCGACTTTTCACGTTTAAATGTAAATAATCGTAAAGCTTTGGCGACTGGAGCTGACGCTGGATGATGTTACAAAAGAAGTCCATTAGATTTGCATAATATAAAAGCTCTTATCGTCGCGACCTAGCTTTTTTTAATTGCACTGGAGGAGCAAAAAATAGATTACGTGGTTGTTCTGAATGAACTTTCAAAATTACTTATCGTTTTGTGCCGAAGATTGAATAAAAAAGAACTAACGAGAGCTTTCAGAGTCATAATTTTGATTGAAGAATTGAACAAAAATGTTCCTGCATATTTTTGTAAGAAGATGAAGAATAGTTCCAATAATGGCGGGCCCACATGAGCCTAACCTAAAGCATTGTTGCGTCTACATATTCGGGAAAACCCATTGAAACCTGAAGCTTTTTTGAGCAATGAGCGTCTTCCTTAAGCTCGGGAGCTCATAACTCAAGCCTCCCGTTGTGCAGTATAAGAATTACAGCTGCTACGGTTTAATTATGTGGGCTCAGAAAGTCCACATTGTTCAATGATACTGAATAGCTTAACTGTGCCCTAATATACGCCATGCAAATGGGCAAAGCCAACGTACTCTATTAATCGGACTAAAGGAAAAACGGACATCAAAAGAGCTTAGCTTCCTAGACAGATAATTTAATTTGAGACCGTTGTAATAAAAAAATCACACAGAGCATCTAATATGACGAGACAAAAGATGGCAACACAATAACGATATTGTCAAAAAAAAATAGGGTGAACTAAACCAATAGCAGTTGAGTGGTTACCATTCCACTATGATATGTAAATAATAGATTTATTAATCCAGCCCAAAATTAGTTCACATTTTCATCACGTACGTAGTTTGTCTGGGTGCATGTTAATTCTAAATCTATTCGTAAATTTATTCGTGAGGTTACTAATAGGTTTGTGTGCAGAAGTTTTCCGATATTTTGTTGCGAATTCTTTACTTTTTTCATCACTAAGCGGTGCTTTGGCGTGGAATATTACATCTAAAGTACTTTTTTATACATTCCTTACAACTATTACAAATATTTTTGAAGAATAGTAAAAACTGCCGTTAAATAAACAAAATTTAAAATGAATACAAGTTTATCGCATTCTAGTCTGAAACACTGACATGCAGCAAGTCTTGAATCATACAGGAGTCAACTTCTCGAGTTGTGTGATATGACACCAGACCTTGATTCACATACGCAGTAGCGGAGCAGTTTCACTGTGTAGTGAACGAGTAATAAAGTAGAACGATTATAGCGCAGTATTATACGGTCAAAATGTTATGAGGAATCAACATTTCATCAGAAGTGTCTGATGAAATAATTTTACCATCGGAAAGAAATATAAAGAAGACAATAACCACTGTATTCAAATAAAGAAAGTTTTTAAAGAACCGCAGAATGTTTTAAAGTTTCAAATATTTGTAGAAAAGAAATTTCTAAGACAAATAAAAGAAAACAGTTCCCCTAAAATGGCATGTGTTATGAAATTAGTGAATCCGACAACTTAAGTATGAGACTAGTCATGTTAGTGACAACAAAATTAGAGAATCTGACAACTTGAGTATGAGACTAGTAATGTTAGTGACAACAAAATTAGTGAATCTGACAACTTGAGTATGAGACTAGTAATGTTAGTGACAACAAAATTAGTGAATCTGACAACTTGAGTATGAGACTAGTCATGTTAGTGACAACAAAATTAGTGAATCTGACAACTTGAGTATGAGACTAGTCATGTTAGTGACAACAAAATTAGTGAATCTGACAACTTGAGTATGAGACTAGTCATGTTAGTGACAACAAAATAGCGGCGTGATGTTTTTGCTGAGGGTCACACAATGTCGTAAGAGAGTTTGTTTCAGCACTAAACTAGAATTCTTTTGCCAAAAATGTATACTTGAGTCAGTGCTACTGCTCGATACAAAACTTTGGAAAAAATTAAGTCAAGAAAATACCAGGGTTTTCTCCGACTATGTTACGAGCAGAATAGGACGAGTGTAGTGCCGAATCAGCTAAATAATAATAGCACTCATAAAAAGTACGTGGGTATATACAATTTATTTCTGAATATGGCTTGAGAGAGACATGGGGATTTGAAACGACGATTTATCCGTGCTTTATTAACTCAGTATATTAAGTACGGATAGTAATTCAATGTTGTAGCAACGACCTTCACACTACATACAGTTCTCCATTGATCAAAAGCTACCAATCCCAACATAATCCTGATCGTGCCGCTCCTATATCACATATCCCTATCTTACGTTAGCACCAAACATATCACATTTCCCTATCTTACGTTAGCACCAAACATATCACATATCCCTATCTTACGTTAGCACCAAACATATCACATATCCCTATCTTACGTTAGCACCAAACATATCACATTTCCCTATCTTACGTTAGCACCAAACATATCACATATCCCTATCTTGCGTTAGCGCCAAACATCTTTGGAAAGTACCTTTATGTGTACACTGCTTATGTTCAAGTTGAAACGCCTCATAATTATCGAAATGAAGACCACAAGTCTCTTATTTTGCATTTCTTACGCAAAATGCATTTTTCAGTTTAAGTTTTTATTCTTTTATTTTCGCTCTTTCCTTTGTTTCAGAAACGTGAAAAATTTACTGCAGGAAGAGCGTCCCCTCACTAAAATCCCATTATGTAGGCAGGGACTCGTTCTGCATGTTTCCGGCCTAATTAATGCGACACTTTACAATTAATTCTTTTTCTGCTCGTTGCCTCTTCAATTTTTTTATTCCTATTTAAATGCTGCGCTTGATCCTGATCATAAAATTATGAGTATCTCTCTTCAAGTTTTAACCATCTATAATAATTAAGGTCGTATATTCGAGCAAGTTACGGTGATATAAAATAACCGTAGGAGAAGAAAATAGAGACAGGAACGACGGCAATTTGATAATTATACCCCTCATACGAGGTGCAGCATAACGATGTGACAGTTGTATGTAGAATAATAGTGAAATACAGTTTACGGGGTGCAGCATAATGATGTGACAGTTGTAGGTAGAATAACAGTGAAATACAGTTTACGGGGTGCAGCATAATGATGTGACAGTTGTAGGTAGAATAACAGTGAAACACAGTTTACGGGGTGCAACATAATGATATGACAGTTGTAGGTAGAATAACAGTGAAATACAGCTTAACAATGAGAGCTTGCTGCTCGCCTGTCCAACAAAGGTCGGAAACAAGGAAAGATTATGAAACGAGATGCAAAATTATTCGAAAATTTCTTTAATGGAATTACATTTTCTCTTTACCTTATGTTTGTTTCATTAAACCAAGAATTGTGTCGCATCATTTCGCCAGAATTCAGTAAGAACAGTCAATACAGACCTGGTGGTCGGGCAAGGTAAAGCTAGGAAATGCAAAGCTTATAATGAACGGCTTTCAAGCTTCACAGAATTTGTCCAGGAGCCTTTAATGGACGCCTGTTGTCTCTATAAAGCTTTTTTTAAACAAAGAAATATGTAATATGTCATTTAAATCATAAACCGTAACGTAACTCTGAACATTCTGAGCAAATTTTGAATAAAATTTTTGTATCACTACTGTTTTCTTGGTTACGTATTCAGGGATGAAACAGATGAAATGCAGATGAACAAACACTGTGTATACAATATTTGTGCGTCTCATATCTATTTATTGTATAAGAAAAATTGTTGTTTGAATTTCAGTTCTTCTCGAGCTTAATTTACAAAGTTTATTTGCACGTTTCTATTGTCCGTATGTCTTCCAAGTTTCCAATTCCTCAGCACATTTCAATTTGAGCTCACAAAGTTCACAACAGTGAATCAACTGTTCTATAAACATACTCATGCGAAACTCACATAACATTACAATTTACTCCAAAATTTGATAATAAAGAGCTTTCAGCTGCATGCTCCTTCAGACATTTTACATGTGTAACTTGTTATGATTGTTTCAACTGTTTCAACTTTTCTTAACTAGCTAAACACATCGTTCTGAAGAACTGCACTAAAAATATGATCATAGAGCACATCTCATTTTACTTCCATTTCTAAGGCAGCCTATATTATTCTAAGTCTATTTTGTTTCGAGGTTTCTTCATGTTCCTTCTACTCAGGTGTCCTTCACGACTCTTTTGGTATGACTCACTAACTTACAATACCTTTCAATTTGCTCTGCAGTTTTCGCGACAGTTTTACTAGTGAAAGTCGTTAGTATCGGGTGTCGATTACAGCAAGTCCCACTAGACCTTGAAACTACGAGGCAGGTGTCCACAACAACTTGCCCCAGCATGGACTTACAACAACGAGCTTATGGTGCAGCAACGGAAGGTGCTCAAGTGCAACTCCACGCGGCCAACAAGAGGGCTGACGACAAAGCACCCGAGCAACAGCAAATGTCCCTCAAGGAAAAGCCACTGTTAAAAAATGAACGGAAGTGGTGGAAGTGGGGGAAGTGGTGGAAGTGGGGGAAGGGCTGCGAGGTTTTGGGGAAAATATAAAGAATGAAATTACGAAAACTGCGAGGCTGAACACAAGAACTGTAGAAAGTACAACACCAGTTCCATACTTGCTACATGAGGGCAAGAAGCCAAAGTATAATATGTATTGCATAACAATACTGAATGTAGAATTTGGAAACTACAGGAGGGGTCTATGAAATACTCAAATATTACTATATAAAACACATCTACACCGTTTATACGTCCACTTTTTTACGAAAAGAACTATATATGTGTGTTCATGTACGAAAAAGTTGACAGCTAAAAATATATATGAAGAAATTGGACCAACAATATATAAAAAAATGTAAGGCAAATATTACGAACACAAAGGAAGATCCAAATGTTATATGAATTATTTCTTTTATAAAAGAAAATGATAATTAATAACAAGTAACAACTCATAAATGGAATTAGTCTTCACAAACAAAAGCCACAAAGAAAAGAAAAAATGTTGGAAACAGCTTTCAAAGGATTTATTCACGCGTCACTGCTGAAAGTCCTAGGACACTTTTGAGATGTGAAACAGTGGGAACCACAACACTTAGAGTTAGTCGCGAAACAAACAAGTCAGAGAAAATTTTGAGCTTTATAAATTTTCTAAAAAAAGTAGGCGATGCTTGCAATAACATGCATCACTAATATCTTCTTAAACAGTTTCGTTTGTGGTGCAAACATCTTGGTGATTGCAACAAAAGCATAACATTCATCTCATAATATTGAACACAAATACAACAATTTGCCCAGCAAAAATACCACCAACTAAAATAAATAATCATATTTGTTGAATATTAACAAAAAGTTGAATTCATTTCTGTAGGTTGGTAGGATATGTAGGAGAAAGTAATACTTTGACATTAAATAACGGCTTGTGTTGTGTGACCAACACTGTCGAAAGTAAGAAGGTGATCAGCATTCCTCAGATCAATGAGCCCAACAAAAAGGTTACATCATCATTGTGATGGAGAGCCTCGTAACCATGACCACTAAAGTCATTGGTGTAACAGAATTTTCAGTCTTGATATCCATTATGAAAGAGACTAACGCGTGACCGGCGAGAGCAATCGGCTTCAACAATCTTTGCTCCGGTGGTGTGGCTAAGAAGCTACTCAGTAAAAGAACAATACAGTATGACACTCACGGGAACATTTAAGAAACCTAGTCATGATTCCAAATTGAAGCACAGAAATGTCACTTGTATTAGTGACTTGAGAGCGAAATTCGACCTAAATAAAGAAAATAATTTCAACCTTCGCGTGGGATTCAATACCCCTCAAGCTAACTGCATGACTTAAAATGCACTATGTATTTCAACTTCAAGATTTAACGCAGATTTAAGACAAAAGAAACGATTTTATCAAAATTTTCCTTCTTTTGGTCGCAATTTGCGCTCATTCACAACTAGTTGACAATAAACTTTTGCTTCTAAAGCGTGAGAGACGACATAACAAACGCCTGGTCCACTGCTGTAAACTTAACAATAAACTCAAGGCTAGATTCTCAAACAGAATGGAATATGAGGCCTCGGAATACGCAGTAGCTTACCTATTAAAAATTCGCTCTAGAGTCTAGACGACACTGTGCGGCGCTCCTTTCATGTACTCAAAGAACTTAGTGAAAGACTTGGGCTGCGCAGCAGCGGCAGACTTTTCTTTGGGACTTCTCAGAAAATGAGACTCAGTTTGTGAGACCTAAAACTGAATTTGATGCAGACTGTGAAAGAGGGAGGCTAAAACTCCCAACATTTATTCTTTGACCACCCCAAAAATTGGCAGAAGGCCTTCTCTTAACTTCAATATCATGGATGCTCCAAAGCAACACAGTATTAACAGAGGCTGAAGAACACGCGTGCAAAAGAACGAGACGCAGGTTACATGCGCGAAGGTCTAAATTGATTTACGGAAAGCAGTAATGAAATTTGATGGCAGTTTGGCTGCACCTGAGATGAAGGCAAAACTTGTCACAAAACAATGTGCGAACTGCGAGCGTAGAGAGTCTCTGCAGAGAATTGTTGGCATTGCAGGAGCGTTTGGCTCAGGCCCAGCTATCAGAGTCATGCAGACATTTGCAATTACGCTTACAAAGTAATTTTATTCCCTGATTAGATTGCTGAGGTGCGACTAAGCCGAAGGAATTATAACGGAAGGAATGTAGCTTCGAACAATAACACAACTACTCGCTATTGGTTTGCACGTTACTCTCGCTGGAGGACAAGTAAGCTCATTGAAGAGAAGCAGGCTACATTATTGGGGGCTCAATCAGCACAGTTTCAACAGTGCTTGAGTGAGAAGACTGAGCAAACGGAAATTGTTTGAAGAACGAAATCAAAGGCACAGAAACCGTGCATCAAATTTATAGATGGGTATCTGGATACATGTCCAAGAAAAAACGATTAAAATTCCACTTAGGAAGAACACCTTCAACGTACTTCGAAATAGCTGAATAAGGCAAAACCAAAGTCCACAAAACTAGAAGTAAAGTAAAACCAGTGTAAGTTACCAACCCATGACAGGATGTTGAACGATTTACGCTTTGATCGCTTCTTCATTTGAGTTGCAGGAAAATAGGGCAGTCAGCATTTGAATTGTGGGTTTAATTGATATTTTTACAACACTTTATCATTATACGAATAACGACTATTTTTATTAGCAAGGATGATTACAAAAGAAAAAACAAAGTATTTAAGGTATGTGAGCGGTCGATTCTTTCATCGTAGATCTACAAATAACGATGAATCACAAATATTTCATATATTCTTCCCTCTCTAGCCTAAAAAAATCATACTAGAGAGCCTGAGAGCTGGCCCCTAAAAGTTAACTACAGAGCAAAACGAAAAATGCCCCAACCGATATTTTATATTACCTGTTATCATGCATATTTTCTGGAGGATAACGCCCCTAAAAGCGAATTAAAAGTTGTTAGACCTCCTGGTATGGAGGATATGAAAGCCTAAGGAGACTGAAGGCCGTCAAAAGTTGCTACAAAATTCATGTGAAATTACGGAATTCTCTTACGGAAAAATGGAAAGCAAAAGAGTAGCTGACAAAATTTGACAGAAGTTTTCGATCCTTTAATATTTCATGACCTCTATAACATGATAACTAAACTGAACTTCTGAGAGCTAATATTTTCATGTTATGAAGTTTATACCGATGTCTCAGGTCAAGTTATTTCTTATGCAGTCGTCGAAATAAAGATTGAATTAGACTGTCTTTATTCGTAACACTTCAATAACATGATATCATACAAAAGCTCACCATTTGGGCACAAAATAAAAACTTTAGACAAAATTTGTCGCTGGAGAGAAAATATACATCGGAGAAAACTTCCATGGGCAGTTGGCGTCAAGTTGCAATATGAAGTTCATTAATTAGCGGCCCATTATTTTATCAGTGTTTATTCATCAATTAAAGGCCTTGAAACAAAAACCCCAACACAGTTCACCCAGGAGGCTTTGACACTTTCATTCAGAAAAATCCAATGAACCAATATCGATAAAAGTAAAGAATGAAAACGGGGACTGAGGTAAGCATTGATGACAATCAGCATCAACAAGAAATATATAGCTTTTTAATTCGGTATTTACAAGTATAATCTTGAACCACACAACACACGCATCTCTTCCGAGGACATTTTTTCTTGCCTCGTCGCTATGAACATTTATGTACACCCATGTCATATAATGTTTCTTACTATTATCTTCCTGGTTTAACCCCTGCTAAGAATACTCAAGTGAAAACGTTTTCTAATTGTGTTCGGCTAATCAACGAGGAACTACATTCAATCAAATTTACTTAAATAAAATACACTTTAATGGCATTAATTAGCACAAGTGATACACTCTGAACACTCTTCATAGCCAACTCTCAAATTGCTTGACTTCCAGCACAATTATTTGTAAGAAATGATGCAGTAGATTTTCATCTAGCTCATCAAGTTATAGACGGGATTTCAGATGAATAAATTCTCATGTTAATAATTTTTACGCTGTTAAAATTATTTTGCATCACAAGGGAACGCATTAAGTAATAACATCTACTCATTCACTTGGTTTACGGTCCTCTTACTTCTCACTCTGGCTGTTTCTAACGCTTGTACATTTTCTTAATTATTCCTATTATTTTACAACATATTTAGCTTAATCAATAACTCAAACTTGTCCCAAAATCTTGCAGACGCTTATTAAACAGATCAATTGGTTAACTACTTCACATGCTGAAATAGAATTTTCTTTTACAACATTGTAATTCACCCTTCGACTATTTTTATATTTTTTTATTCCATTAATATCTACATTGATGCTACTACGTCAACATCAATATTAATATTCAACCCATATTTACCTCTGACAATTGAAGGGTGGAAAGCACTAGTGGACTACTTGCATTTTTTCCCATGGTAAATATAATAAATTTTCCACGGGAAAAAATGCAAGTAGTCCACTCCCGTGCTGTCAGTAACACAGCGCTGACAGAGGCGATTACGATCCAGTAGTTTACTAAATGAAGGGTGGACAGCACTAGTGGACTACTTGCATTTTCTCCTGTGGGAAAAAATGCAAGTAGTCCACTAGTGCTTTCCACCCTTCAATTGGTATGTTTCATCATTTCAATTTCAATCAACTCACAACGCCAGTTCAGCTGTCACACCCAGACAAAAGTGTCCACATTCAAACAAAATAGTGTACACATCCAAACAAAATAGTGCACACATCCAAACAAAATAGTGTAAACATCCAAACAAAATAGTGTAAACATCCAGACAAAATAGTGTAAACATCCAGACAAAATAGTGCACACGCACACAATCTAAACGAAATACTGGACACATCCAGACAAAATAGCGTACACATCCAGACAAAACAGTGCACACATGCAGACAAAACAGTGCACACATCCAGACAAAACAGTGCACACATCCAGACAAAATAGCGTACACATCCAGACAAAATAGCGTACACATCCAGACAAAACAGTGCACACATCCAGACAAAATAGCATAACTATGCTGCATCAGCACGCCCAGCGTGGGTAGCG
>VCRD01003367.1:12258-40352 GCA_006783055.1 Trinorchestia longiramus | reverse complement strand
GTTCTTATCAATAAAACTTATACTTTAAATGTTACACAAACTAATCATTTCAATTTCGTTTAATTCCTGATAAATTTTGCTTGGCGTTTCTATTCAAAAAACTCGCGAATCAAAACTGGGAAGGGAGTTACGAGAACGTGCATTGAAAGACTCAAGTTCCTGAAGACGAATAGAATGAGGGAAAACTTTGACGATCCTCAGAAAGATGCATCCGAGTTTTCATGGCTATACTATATTATAAAGGAAAAGTGATGGCAGTTCGTCCATGTTGAACACATAAAGGCTAGCGTCTACATACATCGTGCCGCACCGCGCTTAGAACCCCCGCCGAACTTTGGTAATCAAGCGAAGGACTTGAGGAGAGGAAGCTCTTGCTCATCTCAGCCTTCTGGGACCGCAAGAAAAGCGAGCGTCGACTACAAGAAGCGACACTAATTGACAGCTAAGGAGAAGAAGACACTAGTGGGATTTCCCTTTCATGTGAATGATAAACTCGATATTACGTTGCATTCTCGCCGGAAAAAATCTTGAGAAATAAAAAAAGAGTGTCATGTGTAATACATTGATGCACAACAAATTACACAGATAGTAGAATACCTTTATGTTGAATTGAATTGCGATAAGTTATGCACAAAAGATGACATAGGAAGACAGAGTCAGTCGACTGAAGAAAAGGTGCGAGAAGTTCACACTCAGACAGTGGCGACTTAAACTGGTTAATCTTGTTAAGTCAAAACAACAAATTTATCTTATACATCTTGAGGGAATAAGTTAATGATAACATGCGAAGCATAAGACATATTATATGATCAAGTTTTGAAAATAAAGGAACATTATAAGCCCACTCATTATATAATACTAAGATGAACCGCACCACACACGCAGTTCCTTGAAATTCCATTTCCATGAAAGATTCATGATATATTATTCAGTTCTCAATATGAGGAAGTTCATTGTAGAAAATCATAATAGAAAGCTGCATTCTTGACAGATATGACGTCCAGAATGAAATCTACCGCGTACACGAATATTATTCAGCATGGTAGTAAAAATACATGCACAGGGAAGCTCACGAAAAATGAGGAATGTTATACACGTGACTACTGAAGCGATTTCACGCAAATTTTCTTTTACGTCGCACTTAAGAACTGTTAATACCACTTTATAAGCATTTGAGTTTATTTATATTAATTTTATTTCCTTCGTATAAAGTATGTAATCTTAATCAACTTCCATGGAATGCATTATAAGAATCAACACCACGCCAATATAGTTTTCTTATGCATTAAGAGAAAATAATTATAATGCATTGGAAACCATTCTTGCAATGGAATAAAAAGTCATATTTTGAGCATGAATTAATACTACAGTAAACTATGACGTTCGTTTGCGCAAACTCGATCAAAATGCAGATTATTTAAAAAACGAAAATTCTGAATAAATAAAATTTTATAAAACATGTAACAACTGAACCAAACTAATGATTCGGCCAGAGTCTGTAAATAACACATAGGAAGGCAAATAAAATAAAATACATTATGTTAATTCTTAAACGCACTTCTCTTTTCTTCTCGTGTGCCCGTTCCGTATCAGGTTCTCTAGTCAATCCCAGGATCAAATCCAATTCCTCAGATGGTGCAACAACAGCAGTAACATCAGTAGCAGCAACAGCAACAGCAGTAACAGCAACAACAGCAACAGCAGTACCAGCAACAGAACAGCAGTAGCAACAGCAGTAACAGCAACAACAGCAACAGAACAGCAGCAGCAACAGTGACAGCAACAGAACAGCAGCAGCAACAGCAGCAACAGTGACAGCAACAGAACAGCAGCAGCAACAGCAGCACCAGTGTAGTACAAAGTGGATCAAGAAGGCCTGCGGAGAAGTTGGAGCGCAATGATCCGGAAATTGTCAGCTTGAGTCTAGCTTGGAGAATTGCAGCGAATGAATTCAGTCGAACAGTAAAAAACGGCTTCAGTCATCACTGTGAGGCGTCACTTAACACCACAGTTACCACTAACTGGCTCAAGGTCTAAATACATTTGAGCAACTTAAAATACAGGAAAATGAAGGGTCAGTCATAGAGCCAATTTTGGACTCGACAAACCGAACTTCACATTAATGTTCTAAGAGGAGTACCTGAAATATAGTAACCCTATTCTCAATGTCCCTATTATGCTTCAACCGTTAGAACTAAAACCATTTTTAAATACAATAAAATAAAAAATCGGAGCGCAATATGGAATTTCAGTACGTGCAGATTAAAATCATGGACGATAAAAATGCGTATGGGTATTCCTTAATTGAATAGAATATAGCTAGAGGAACGAACAGTTTGATCCATTAATGGTCTGCTACCTAAGTTCCATACCGCAAAAATGGCATTCTGTTTCTCCACTTACGTATAGAATTATGATCATAATTATTTAATTGCATTCAATCATTATCTATTAGTCGATTCGGTTCTGTGTTGCCTACAATGCAGACTGTGACGCTAGAGCCGCTAATAGAAGTTCCGCGTAGACGAAGTTTGCCTACACCACACTGTGTGCAAGTGCTGTGGGGCAGGAAACAAATGAAGGATAAGCAAGAAAAAAGGAATCTCACCCAAATGAATGAACTTTTCAATAATTTTGTCATTGCTAAACTTGGGCAAAAATGTGTGTGTATTCAATACATAATAACAAGTATGAGAGCTGTAAAAATGCTTCTGCATCACTGACAACTAGTACCACAGTAAATCGTCGGGAGTAGCGAGTAGCTCCTGGTTAATGAAGTCATAGAAAATTCAAGTGAATTCTTATATCCCATATATAATGACAAAAAAATGGAATTTTATCAGTTGTGGAAAAATTATCTAAAATTAAATATTCAAACCCTATCGAGAGAAGTAATAACATTTTGAAAGGTAAAAAGTAAATAACACTACAGTGTTAGTGAAAGCGCGAGAAAGGAACAATTTTTTCTTGAAAATTAACGAACTTTAGTCCGGATCAGAAAACTTTTCACCTTCATTAGCAGTGTATTTGATCGCAATACATGCTTGTTTTCCTTCGGTAAAACTTCCATAATATTCAACCAATTCGTGTAATATTTTGAGTCTTCAATTATATGAGTAAAGTCTAACTTCCATCAGTGAGAAAAACTATCGAGGCTTGCAATCTTTTGACCTGACGTTCAGAACATTCACTCAGCAACACTATGGTGACATTAATTTATTTTGTGTTCAGCAAATATCCTTCAAATACTGGAAACATTAAGAAATTAACACTCATTGACGTCATATTAGAACCCTTTTAGAAACACGTAACTGATCTTCTTCGTTCGAGCTCCAGAGAATGAGCCCCACACTCGGGTAGCAAAACTAACACCTATCGACCTGGGCAACGTGGCTAAGCGGTGATCAGCGCAGTCAAGTCTTTCAGGGAATTTCTGAACTTTAAAATTCTAGAACTGCTGAGGTTTGCTTCGAAAACTCTCATGAAGAGGGCAAGCAGCGTGCGACAAAAAGTTTGCATCCAAAGAGCTAAGAACTGAGCTGCTGCGAAGATGCGGGCGTCTCTATGACCCTATGATGATCCTACGAACGCAGCAAAATGTGTACACAGAAATGAAAGGAGAGATTAAGCTGGGTAGAAAATTGAGTTCGTGTTTTTACTTTGAAACTAATTGCGATATAAATATTATCTTTCCATCAAAGGATGTAGTGTTCTAAACTCAAAATAGAACTTGAAGAATTTACTTGTTAAACTCGAAAATAAACACAGAAGATAGCCCCAACAAGCATGTTATTTCTAACGATTGATACTGACATTTTTTACTGCACTTGGAGTGAATGTGGCAACTAAAATTATATAATAGTGCGGGTTATGGGACCAACAATCCAACGAATTAAAATATTTTACAGAATCATGCTCACTTTTCACCACTTCAGATATTAGAATTACGAAACTGTTCTTAATGCCATGTTGTACAGCTCCCACTTTTTTAAATTCCAATAATTCCTCAAATGCATTTCTTTCATCCATCTCAGCATTTCTAATAGCTTGAGCTTTTCTCCTCCAACATCACATTCTAAACTGATTTTTTTCACTATGAGTCCGGAATTTTTTTAATTAATTTGACTTTTTTAGTAAAATGAGAATACGAACAGCTTACACTGTACTCCATGGGTTAGCAGGTGACTTGTGTTTCAGGTTCCTCGTTCGAATCCTACGCAGCACTCGAATTTCTCCTGTTTGCTACACAGGAGGCCTGGAAGACTGACACAACTGACAAAAAAAGACTTGATTGCTTTGAAAAAAAGAAAGTTGTGTTTTTGCACCCTGTACATTAAAAAAAACTGGCCGGTGTCTCCTACGACGATGGTCCCTCAAAAACAGTGAGCAGCACAAAAATCATCTCGTAGGAGTTAGAAGGAAGCTTGTACAGCTGTATCCTGAAAATGCAATGAACACAAAAACGTTTCAAAGAAACAGTTTGTTTATGCACAAACAACACGTATAAAGAATCTGAATAAAAAATGAAAACAACAAGAACAAAGCATTTTTGCCCACGAATTTGAAAAATATAATTCTGGAAGCACGCTTTCCTATTCTGCAAAATATATTCCGTGTCTTTAGAATTTTGGCGCCTACGAAGGTGAATAAGAGGACGCTGCAAGTGAGAATATTTTAGAAGGAATTACTGCACTAGTATGAAGAAAGAGCTGCTGCTAATCCCGTAATGGTGGCCCTCACAGGAGCCTCCAGAGTCCAATTTATCAGAGCCGCTCTTAAAGACTCCCTTAAAATTATGGAATGAAAGCACAGGCGTGATTAAAAGACAGTGACTAACTACCATATTGCGAAATACACGCAGAACGAGATTAAAATATGAGAAAATACATTACAGAAACCTATGACTTTGAATTGTAGCATGAAAATGCATATATTTCGTAGTCTAAACTTCAAGCTAGAGGGAATGAGAATTGCATTGAAAATTCGAATGCAATCAAACTTACAGGAAAACTACCGACCTTTGAACACTGGATTTTCTACAGGAAACAGATAAGGTTTCTTCAGAGTTTCTAAAAATTGTTGATACAGAAAAATGAAATTTCTAGTGAAGCCAATGAAGGCTTTCGCCCAGGCTGGAAAAAAACAAAACATGGACTCCAAAGACTATATGTAGTGTTCATAAAAGGCCTCGGTAGGCACAGCAGCTGTTACTTCCATACTGCGGTCAGATGGCAAGAGAGCCCAATAGTGAGCGCAATTACTTATTTATGACCAATAGGTGCAGCATTATAGGACTTGTGGTCCTTGCTTCGTATCATAGTCTGTAGTAATAGATCTCAAGTCATGAAGCCACATAAGCACATCATTTCATGCATTAGAATTTAGCATTGTGATAAGGTATGAATTGTTATTGTCCCACAACATTTCCGACTGAGAAAGTTGCATGTCGTTGTGTATCCGAAAACAACGTCAATGGAATTTCTTGCTGGTGCACAGTAATCTTGCTTCTTGGTTGAGTTCAAAGATGATTTCATTTTACAAATTTGTTCGTAGAGTGAATGGCTGCAATTTGTGCTGCCCTTCTAAAAATCAACAATTCAATCCGTCATTCACAGTCTTTCAGATGGCTTTGCATCTCATAACAAATTCTTCGATAATATCAGAAGAACGGAGGAGAAAGCATTTCGTAAAGTTAACGCAATAAACCTAATACTAGAATACCCCCATGAATAAAAAATAAATTCAAGACATAATACACAGAACATTTACTCATTAAGCTCGTAACGAGACGATTTATTAAACGATGGTATGGAACTTTGATTTTTTCGGAAGGTATATCGAGACTGACAAAAACCATTTTTTTCATTCTGCTACATAACTTAAACGGAAACATTATAATCGTCAATAAAATGTAGCAACTGATGCTACGCTAATAGAAATAGTGTAAAAATTGGAGCAATTATTTAAAGACATTATTTGAAACTGGATATGTACACTGCATCACAGACAGTAGATACTTCCACAATACACCAAGTTTCAGATTTTGATTTAAAACTTCCGTCATGAAACATTTAAAAAATGGTACACTTGAGCTTGTCAATCAGCAAAAAAAATTATGTTGGAAAGATTTTGACTGTCATGGCAACATAGCATTCAAAATGCCCTAATTCAGCTGAAAACCGTTCAGAAAATTCAACATTCACTGAGATCAAATGAATTCACACCTCAACAACTACGTAGCGAAATAAATAATTGATTATTTCTTGCTTTCGTGGACAAGGTTTAGAAGGAAAAAATTGCATCATATTTCAAGTTAACGTCAAACATTCTCTTGTTCGCCAAACAACGAAGACTACGTCGCAAAAAATTTGAATTTCGAGTGGGATTCCGAGGTTAGCGTGAGGCTTTAACGCATCAAACAAAACGGAGACAGGCAAAAACAACTTTTATTTCACTGAATACCGGGAGTACAACACCCACAGCTTCGAAATTGCGACGAGGATGTCCAAGGGCATAAAAGTTGTGGATATATTTCTCTTATAAGACATTTCACCACACGCTTCAAGGAGGAAAATGATTTTGACGTAAAACGAGAGTTATTTCTTCGTAAAACCACTAGTGTCCTTTGGCGGTGACATGTACACGATGTATAACACACAAACAACCAAGATTAAAAGGAGTAGTTATGGTGTATGAAAACAATATATTGAAATTAGTAAATTTGAATGAGAATGGCGACAGCATTTCGAGGAGCGTGTCTTGATAACAGGTTCAGAGAAGCGCCAACACGATCAGGATGATTCCAGACTTCAATAGTCAAACTGAGTTCAAAATTCTGAAGTATTAAACGCAACTATTTTCTAAAATGCTTTGTGATATTGATAAATCGACGAAGTTAATCTGAAACGCTCCTGAGGAGAGTTGAAATTTCGAAACATTACTTGACATAAATTTAGTGCTGAAATATTATAGAGTCACTGGGCCTTATGCGTCGACAATTCAAGTCTCAGCCTTCCACAAGTTCCTAATGAACTCTAGATGAATTTATGACAGTAAGAATACAAATGACCTTCATTTTGAATAAAAATATTCATGTCATTTAACTTTTGTATGTATTTATCCATCTTTGAGGGCACATTAAATATTTATGCAATTTGAGGAGTCAAAATAGACACCCATATCAACCGTTTTTACATTATCGGACAATATTCACAAAAGAGAAAGGAGTTCGCTTCAAGTCACTTATAAATAGTCAGGACTCGAGTTATTGAAACATTAAAAATTATTTTCTGTATGATGACTCGATAATGCAAGGCGGTGCAAAGTTAATATGGACAGTAATTGTACACGGTCGAGGGCAACCAATTGTGAGGTTTAATGATCGTGAATCAGTAAATTCTGAAAAGTACCTCAATTTTTATGAAAGAATAACAGTGTTCAGCAGCGAAATCAGATGCTAATGAGGAAGGGTATTATCAATGCGATTGTATTTCGCTCATTGATCTAACGAATGTCACATTTTCAAGAGACGAATTAGCCTCTGCTCACTCATAGCCCGACCGCAACTCCAACTTTCCATCCATTGTTCATCAAAGCAGGCCATCGACGATTGAAAATTTGAAAAAAGTTGTGAGTAAAACCACAAGATAAATAAGCAAGAAAAAAGTTGGAAGGGCCGCTGCTAGCTTCAGTTGGACGATTCAGATTTGCACTCATAAGAATACATCCAAGTTTTTGAAACTGAAGTTTAGGTTTTCACATTTAAGACAATAAAATAAAGAAAGTTCAGAGCTTCTAACGTATTTCTACACTTTACAGTAAAAATGCCGTACAATGTTAATTTCACAGCATACGGAAATTTCCAAGTAGCTCACGAACCCCCTGTAATTTTAAATAGAACGAATTACGAACCATTTATAATGCAAGACAACCTCTGGCAGCCAGCACGAGCACACTAGTAAGTTTTAATGCTTTGGTTGTTGATAAAAAAATGAAATGAACAGAGTTTTTGAACTGTTAAACTTATATAAATGAATATCTGAAAAGTATGTTGTGTTTTGTGCGCCATGAATACCATAACATTAAAAATTAATTACGAGTATGTATAATTCATTAAATTTTCATGACCGGTAAATTTCTAGACTGTTAATCGTTGAAAATGAACTAATTTTTAAACTAATAACTTGTCAAATTAAGTTTAATAAAATAACAAGAAATTAAACTTGGATATAGTTCAACAGTAAAACGGCAGAAGAATAATGTGGCACAAATGCCTACAAGACACCGTCTAAATGGTAGAAGATCTCACATAAACTTGGCTTAAGTCGGAGGTCACCAATCACGACGAATGGAAGGAAGGCTCGTCTTCAAAACAGATGGTTCACGAGTTGCGTCGAGTTCGTGGTTAATTGCTCTTATTTATGAAGATTAAACGTGTACACAGCTCGTAGTTGAATTTTTTTTTTCAAAATGAGAAGTGAAAATCGCATTAACAAGACCGGTAGCTCTGTTACTTTTTTACCATGAACACTGATAAAAACAGTACAAGCAAAACTGAAAATTCATTGAATATTCTTGAACTTAGATGGTTATCTCAACCTGAGCACATGAAAAAACAATGAAAGTGTTCAGGGTATTTCCCTGTGTAATATGTCTGAAAACAAGAATCTAAAGGATCCTAAAATAACAATATATCTTGTAGTAGAATTCCAGGAAAATGCTTATTCTCAGTCTCAAGGACGTTTGGCAAAACCTTACTTCAATGTCTGAAACAAGTAAAATAAACTCCCAAAATTGAATAACTAATCATATGAACATTTTTTTAACGAATGAGGGAAATATGACGTCAACAAACTATGCAATAAGCAAAAAAAACTTAAAAATTTCCGTAATTAAGAACATCAGTGGAGGGAGACGACGGTGACACGTGTCTTTGAACTGTAGCTTGGTCATTTCTGGAGAAATTCTGTGAGCAACTGAATTTTTATTAGATCAGTAAAAGTTGTTAGCAGTGCAGTAGTAGAGGTAGCATCGTCGCCTGCCAGTGTTTGCTTTCCATTAGTTGGGCGCTTTAAGAGGCGCCCGAGACAATTTTTGTGAGTTAATGGAGGCCCACAAGGTGTAGTGCTCTGGTGGTGCGAGGCTCAGCGTTGTGGTGTATCTGCACCAGCGTGCTGATTTCTTGACAGTCCCTTTTTTAATAGACGTGTACATGCATAAAATATGAAATTATGGCAGCTTCAGTACAGAAATAACAGGAATATAATACAAGAAACTAGTGAACAAGAGGCGTTTGAAAATGTGGTGTAGAAATCACGGTTGCGTGGTATAGAAAACTGAGTACGAGAACTAGTGTGGTATACAGTATGACTATGAAATGGGAAAAAATCAACGTCATACCAATGAAAATTTTTATATTTTAGATGGGAATATTAGAGCCTTATTCATGTAACGAAAAGTCGAGCAATTCGAGCTAGCAGCAAGACGAGTAAACAAGCTTAAGGGAAATATAAAGAAAACTGAGAACGGATGGAAACAAAAAACGGTGTAAGGAAATCAGGCGGCGTTGCAGGGCTTCAAACAACAAGCGTTGCACGGAAGAAATTAAAAAAATCATCATGCTATTGGAGTAAATTGAGACTGAAATGAACATGCTGAAACACACGGAAACGCGGCTAAACAGAGTTATAAAATATTCCAATGGAGACAATGGGGATTCTGGTTTTCATTAAAATTTTATACACGAAACATTAAGGTAAAAAAGTAAGCAACTTCTTGCATTATGCTTCGCAGAGGAAAATATTATCATTGTTGCATAGAAATAGGAGTACGCATCCATACGAAGCATAAATTTGTATGACGTGAAAAATAATAAGAAGACATATTTACTAATTTGCAGAAATGATGACCTCACAACCTCCTACGAAGAATTTAAAGAGAGGTTGCCGTAGCGAGGTCGTGATGACCAGTTTATAATCGGCCATTTGATAGCTGGCAATGTTGCGATGGAAGACTGCGAGAATCAGAAGGTGAACGTAAGAGAAAAATTTCACATTACTGGATAGTTTTTGCTTGAATTGGATCATTATTATATTCCTGGTTTAACTACTACTTGAACTGCAATGTAAGGTGTTTTTGCATTGACAGTATTTCGTAGAACTGCTTATCAGTAATATATCTTTGAAAGAAAATTGCTCGCTTGTTAGTAGGACGAAACTCGTAGGAGTAAATATAGCCGTCATAAGTTAGACATTTTTTGTCGCATGAATAAATGTAAAACTATATTTTGCATGACCATTAAAGATTTCATGCAAAATTGCCAAAAGAGAAAATGATGAGAAAAATTTTTATTGTGTACTTCGCATATGTTTTTATATCACATGGAGTAATTTCTTATTTTCACTGATGAGCGAGCCATTAATTTATTTGGCAAATCGTTTTTTCTACTTTTAGAAAAAACTTTATTTCATACATTAATTCAGTGACGTGAAAAATGCATGAATTGGCGAATTTTCTGTGACCCTTGTCAATGCCATAGTTTTAGTAACATGACAAATTATGAAAAGATAATGTTTTGTAATAAATTTAGTAAGTATCACAACGATACGCCGTATATTAGTGAAACATTAGCTTCCTTCGAAGCATGTCTTCCAGTTTAGAGGTCTAGGGTCCGATTTCAAATACTGTTTGAAGATTCTATTCAAAGTTGTGTTTCTGCAGGAGATCCAAATCCCTCTACTACACACACGACTGAGGGAGCGATTACGTATAGTGAAAAGCTCTGCTAGCTCGTGGCATTTCTTAGCTATAAAAATGTTCATTAGTGCTCCATGTAGCAGCAAGTGTCCGGGTGAAGCTTGTGTCCGAGTTGTTCAACGTGCATCAATGGTTGATGTCTTATACATCACGGACGGTGGGTCATAAAGACAAATGGTTTGCATAATTTGAATCGACATATTTCAATTTGCTTAGAATTTGTGTTGGATACAAGGATATCAGCCGTAATTGTTTTGATCATTCTAAATAGAAAACAAGTCTTGTACGGAAACAGAGTCTTTCTACACTTACATTTACCTGAACACGGGTCACACCAGTGTTATGGTATGAACCTGAATATAATCAACTGCAAATAATTAAAACAACAACACAAATGTATTTCTGCGATCATGTTTGATTGTGTGCTAAACGATATTTCTTAATTCTTGTCAGTCTTCCTGGATACTACCGATGTTGAAAATTTTGGAGCTCTTTTATTGAAAGATGTCGCTGCATCACACCCTGACACGTGTCTCTAAACCCCTGTCTAATTGTGTTAATGGTCTTGTATTTATTTATGACCGTCATTTCCAGAGACAGAAAGAGAAGAAAAATTTAAGTACAAGCGTGTGACGCAAAATAAAAGCGTGAGCGAATTCTGTGTACTTTAATATCCCTCTCATATCGGTCACAGGAGTTTCATGTATTCTATTTATTTCGCTGTTTGAAGAGGTTGGATGCAATTAAAACGATGATTAAAAGTTGCAGCTCAGGCTTTGAATAATAATTCTCACATCAAGATTTTGAAGTTTTATGCAACTAAAATGAATTAAAAACTGAAATTCTAAGGTTTTTGCGGCATACTATAGAAACATTTTAAAGTGTTTTTCTGTCATAAATATATAACATTTTCTTACACTACAATGAGAGTTTACAACCACGACTAGAATATGAATTCAATTTTGCAGTGCGCTCCCGGAGAAAAAGTGAGCAAGTAGCGAAACCAATTTTACTCAGAAGAGCGACCTCCAGAAGAAGCAGAGAGAGGTTTTACGCAGCCAGAAACACGACTTCAAATTAGAGAGGACTTAGGCAAGCACGACGCGCATCTCTTGCACAAGTTTTGGACTCGCCGTCGCAGTGCAGAGAGAAGTAGGACGGCGAAACTCCTTCGCAGATATTCTAAAAAACTTTACACGCAGTTTTAGTTCTTTGAAACACACAAAGTTTGAGGCAGCTTCAGGGTTAGCGTCTAATTGAGCATCGACCAGCGGTGACGTAAGCGATAGGAAACATCATGAAGAAAAAAATATTAAATAGACGATCACAAAGTGCTTTCACAAAGTGCTTTCACAAAGTGCTTTCACATGGAGCACGGCTTTCACAAAGAAAATAAATTGTGTTTTGGCTAAAGCTAAATAAAATTTTATATGAATTAGTGTTTACTCTTCAGATTATTCTTCTTCCAAGGCTTTTAGATGTATATATATATATATATATATATATATATATATATATATATATATATATATGTGTGTGTATATATATGATATGTACATGTACATATGTATGTGTGCGTATGTGTGTATATATGTACGTATTTAGGTGTATGTATATGTATATGTTTATATATATATACACATATATATATATATGTGTGTGTGTAATCTTTTACGTTATTTCTTTACTTATCGAAGGCATAATCAAAAAATTTATCCGTCAATGTCAGTAATTGCTTTGCTTCAATAAGTGACTGTGAAACCTCAGAACTTTAGTCTACTACAGCTTTTCTAATCTATATCAACATCTAAATATTGAAAATTTGATACATTCAATGTTATATTTTATATTTTATTCTCTTTCTCTGATATGTAACGCCCGTTCATATTAAACACGATATTTACAGATAACTGTAATAATGATTAAATTAAATCGATCATCAGCAAGCCATACCATACGGTCAACCGGTAATTAGAAATTACAATTTCAATTTAATATCAATCCCAATTTTATGTTTTAAGTTTTTGCTCTCATAATTTTTCTTTTTCGGTCTTTCCCGAATGTTAAACATCCAATTCAGTAAAATGTAATGATGTCAAGTCTAAGCTGTACCTAAATAAAATATTTCGCTTATCGCCTAAAATGCATATAATACCTACCACGTCAGAATTTATATGTATCACCAATGATTACCTCTTACGTCATCACTGAAAAAGCGAAGTTTCATTTGTTTCCCCATGTATATTTAACGTTCATTGCGTGATGTGAATGTTTACGTATACCCGAAGGTACTGCTGTTCTATCATCTATGATACTATGCATAGAATACCTACCACTTAAGGATTTTATGATAAGGCATCTTTAAAAACCCATGCTGTTACATTTCTTATGTACCAACTTTATTGGAAATATACGTTTTTGTTTATTTGTTTCCCTTAAACTTTCTATGGTTAGTTAAAGAAAAATGATTTAGAACAACGTATTTTATTATTCTTTGGAGCAGTTAAAGAGAGTTTTTAATTGAAAACAAATTTTAAGGCAAAGATCTTGCTTTTGAAGTAATACACAATACTGGGGATATAACAGCTTGGTTAATTGTACAGGAAGGAGTTACCCAATTAGCATGCTTGTTTTCAAGTCCCATAAGTATAATAGTTTAACATTTATCTAACGCTATCGATATAGTTATTTTCAATAGCATTTTGAGTTTTCTCATATCGTGACCTACAGAGGACGGGTACTGCAATTGAATCTCGAGGACGGCAATTGAATCTCGATCCAGTTAATGGTTCTCAACCAATACAAAGCCCGTACAACAACTCGCGATCATTATCTAAATGTGAACACAAACTAATGTCCCAACTTCAAAACCAGAAGAATTGAGAAGCCTTTCCTGCCAGTAGTTTGATTCTTATAATATTTTAAATTCATATTGTTATCACTACTATATTTAAATTTTCTGGATTCGACAACAGTATATAAGAACTAGTCTGAACTCAATTCAAGCAGAAGTATGTACGAGGCCCAGAGTACTGGTATCTTGCTGGTAAAGCCTGCCAGGGCACAGAAATAACACCTCGAAGAGACGAGGAGAAAAGTCAACTATTATACGTAAATAATGACATTTGTACAAGAGAAATCGGTACGTTGGTCATTCCTACGAGAGAAAAAAACGAGAAGGGCGAAAAGAAAGAAGCAAGATCAACTCAACTCGAAGTAAACTAGGCTTCTCTAATTCGCGTTGTTAATTCTGAGGTGGGAAACTGAAATAACTCTGGGAAGCGCTAACGCTCAATGTTAATCGACACGGTCGATCAGCACATGTTATTTCTCCAAACAAGATCAAAGGTCCAACACATATGCAGAAAAACACTAACTGTTCCTACCTAAAAGTTTTGCGTACTTTGAATTTGTAGTATTTTTTCATTAGTAAATTATGCTAACTCTCTTTTGTTCAAAATTTTGCTTTATTCTGATCTCTCTATGCGTAATTATTCTTATAATAAGTTCTTTCTAGAGGGTTAAGAATATTTATTAGACAAACTAAGTTGAAAGACAACTTCCTCTACCTCTTATCCTACCGCGTAGCCTGTACTAATTCTCTCAACTTCAAAGCGCCATATCGTGCTTGTATGGAAGCATCACTAGTTCCAACAGACGTACAAAGAAATATTTGACGATAATTTTTGTAAGAAATATCAGTTAACATGATGAAGCATTTGTTTTTTGTTCCAACGATTAATCAAAACACTAAATATTGATACAAATAGCTTTATATTTTCTCTATACGACACCGGAGGACGTAATATTATTTCTTAGAGTCTGCCTCCGACACGCACTTTTGTATCGTTTGTAGATCCAGCTCTATCAACCGGCTCTCATCATGGTACATTCAAACCTTAGTTCTTTTTCAAATATTTTCCACACGCCTCTGACGTCAGTCCTCTTCTCAAGTAAACACTGCACCGGCATTCTTTACATGAATAGTATCTCCAATTCCGCAGTGCTCTTTCCAAAGAATTCCGTGTTATTATGGCTATTAAAAGCATATATATGTGCAGCTTAAAGCATCAATTTGTGAAGATCAGCAGGAAAGCGAACATTAGCATCAATAATTAGGCTTGGAAAAAACTACGAGATTGCAAGCAGGAGAGTTCGACAACCGAGCGGCCCAGTTTCTGCACGACTTTGCTACATTTCTGTAAGTTTTCGCAGATTAAAGCATTATAAACAGAAATTTCCTAAGGCACAGCAACAAAGTTGGGCTTTGCGTTGCCAGACTGCGGTCCCGGCCTGCGTAATTTCTGTTAACTTGGCCTCAGTACAGTACCCATTGGAGGTGGGTAAGAACAGCATGCTGCACGAGCTGTCACTGGAAAATACCAGCTGGATAAACCGAAGCGAATGGATTCATTTCAAGCCGCACGAAACATTTTTCGTTATTCAACGTAGAAAATAACATCAATTTTCGAAGAGTGAAACTTAAGAAATGAAAACGCACCTTAATTCAGACATAACATGAAATGTTCTTATGGTAATGAAGATTACGTTAGTACACGTACTCCGTTGATGAAATCTAACATCATACTAATGGAGGCCTCTAGAAAACCTCAGCTGCTCATTAACGCTTCTTGAGCACTTTAGCCCCCAACTTTATAGTTCAAGTGTATTATTTGTATTTGTGCTTGTTTCTGCCTGCATTCAACGCAAAAAAAACAACTATTTTTCCGGGAAAATAGGAGTCAGTTCAATAAGCGAATAAAAGCGACAGTGGTGTATCAAATTTGTTCAACAGTGAACACCTGTTCATGTTAGGAAAAAATCAAGAAGATTTTCTTGAATAACTAATATGAACACTGAATAATAAGTTGAAATAACCCAGAATAAGTTAACCCGTTAGAAAATGCAGTACTGATCGGAAATACTCATAAAAATGCGTTGGATCATTCGAGCGAAGTGTGCCATTGCGTCTAAGTACACTAAGCACACTTATCTTACAAATAGAGTTCACTTCACTGAGACATTTATCAACAAGGGGAGTTATTGAGAAAAAATTTTGAAGACAGAAGTCATATTTGAAACTTATGTAATATATAATTTTTATTATCTTTCAATTGTCCTGTATCAGCCAACACAACTGGTTTCTCGAAAACTGCTCCATTTAATTGTATACCTACCAAATCAAGTATTCATTGGATTTATTATAGTTAGTGGAATTAAAACATCCTCGGGGAGGGCTACTTGTTAAACTATTTGCGAAAAGAATAGTTAAAACAAACATGCATGCCTTAATTAAAAAAATTCATAACAACGAACTATGACTGCACGAGCGAAATAAATTGTAACCAGTGTGTGACACGTATATTGTATAAAAATTGTACGGTATAGAAACTTTTATACAAGGGTACTATTTTATTTCAAAACCTACAGGCTCGTGGCTCACTAAATACAAGAAAAAGTCCGAGCAGTTAATTTCAGGTATTTCAAGAAAGAAAAAACGTTTGACAAGACCAAAATATCGCTAACGAAGATTAAGTACACTGCCAAGTCTTTATCTGGTCGAATAAGGAAACCACCTCAAAAGTCTTTACCAACGAGTATGGTGAATTACATGCACACTTTGCTGGAGATTTTTTCGGAGTTAGCTTAACCCATTTCTCTTCCCAGAAACAGCTGTGGTTAAGGTATGGATCGCAAAAGCTTCAGATGAATCCAAATTCTTTTCACATTATATCAGTCAATACAAGCGTCAAGGTGAACAGCCAAGCTTACGCTGAAATGTTGGCAGAAAATTTGCTCACTTGGATCACAAAATATTTTGAGTCCACTACGTAGTAGCTCTAAAGCAGTGTTTCTCAAAGTGGTATGTACCGCCCCCCTGGGGGCTTTGAGGAAATGCAAGGGGGCGGTAGGAGGGTACGCCTTGAATGGGGGGCGTATATTACTGTATAATATGCAGTAATATAATCATTAGGGGACGGTGGAAAATCAAATAGTGTGCTAAACTATTAACCTACTAAAACTTTGAGAAACACTGCTCCAAAGGATACTCTAGCACACACATTTAATTTCACAGAGCATTGGTGTAAAGAACATTTCAGTTGTTTTCGAGATAAGAATGAAAGGCTCTCATCAATCCAAGATCACAATCTAACGGACTAAGCGATCTTGTCCATCAGAGAAAGTGATATCTGTGTTCAGTTTGACTCAAGTGAAGCTGCTCTGGATGAAACCACTCTTTTATATTCGAAGAATAGGTTAAGACGAATTGCATTACCCTCTATATTCGTAGTTTCATTACCGTACTGAACTTAACTTGTACACCTCGGGTAACTTTTGTGTTATAAAAAATTGAAGGGCTTATTTTGCGTCCAGCGATGCTTTATTCTGGTAAACTAGGATTTTCTTCGGTCTACTGGGAAAAGCAACGGAATTGAGTAAGTACAAGGTGCCGAAACATAACTTCCTTCTTTCAAAAGGAATTTCTTTTGAAAAAAAAAAAAGTTATGTTGCGGCACCCTGTATCATGGATATGTAGTTACTCTTGAGTGCGTAGTGGAGAGTTCTCATCAGTGAAGACTACGCTCCAAAACATTAGATGATTTTAAAATACAAATATACTCGCATTTATAAATTACAGTACAAGGACGACTTGATTTTATTGAAGACTGAATGCTATTAAAATGAATGATATTGTGTTCAACAACCTTTGCTCTCCAAAGAACTTTCGGAGTACGAAAGCCTTGCTTTTATCACACCTCATTTACAAGTGCAGAGCGTGATCGTAAATGCTCAATGTTAACACAAAAAATAAGTCAAAAAAGTTTCTGCTGTTCATTCACCGATTCAGAGGCTCTCGCGATAATAAATTAAGTTAGTAACTTCAAAAGAAAATTAAATATACTCAGTCATGACAGAATTTTTCGAGCGGAAATATGAATCGCATGTGGAAGTTATTTTCGCATAACTTGATTTGTTAAAGTTAATTCTTTAAACCTTGCATCGTATAAAATAAGCAATGTGAATAATATTCATGTGCACAGTAATTCCATGACAACTTTTGAAGGATAAAATAGTAAAGCAAATCATAAAAGTCCACTCAGTTTCACAGGAACAAATTACCTCCAAATTTCGACAAATGAATTTACAGCTAAAGTAAACCTTGACAAATATTAACGAGATTGCATTTACTTAGATAAGTCGAATTTACGAGCAGTTCCGAGCATTATCTCTGTATTGGGCACAGCAAAACACGCTAATTTAAATATAAAGCAAAAATAGAATAGAAAATAAAAAGATTAGAGCGCAGTGGGGGTCACAGAAATTGCACCTCACTGTCCAGCAGCAGAGCAAGAGAAGTTACGACATTTTTTAAAGCATTTTCGCACTTTTTTAACACTTTCAGGACCAAATTACTATCATACTGATCAAAATATTGCTTAAATTGACATTTATCTTTACTAATCCCTGCGTAATTTTGCCGTAATTTTAAACGAAACATTTAGAATATGGGAATTGAGGGAATGATTTTTGATGTTTGTTTGGGACATATGAACCTAACGGTAGCGAAAGGGTTAAAGGAAGAAGTCAATGTTTTCACTCGAACAGAAAACTAACCAGCAACTGACAACAAGTTGAGAATATCGAACGAGAGACATAGAGTTCCATGTTGGATGCATAACAGGTCATTAAGTCGACAGCGAGGCAAAATTTACAGCAGATTTCCATAGACTCGCATTAGATTCAACAAAAATAAATTGGCGAACAGTACGACTCGCATAAACTAATTTGCAAGTGTAAGGTGGAGAGGGACCTGCGTATCCTGGTTACCATAACGCACATTAGTCTGCCACTGCCACTCAGCATGTCGCTGCCGCACCTAAAATGAGGCTCTAATGAAGGTACATTAAGCAGGACTTGAAAGTGCACCTAAAGGGCCGCTTTTCAACTAGTATAAAATGAAAATTTTGCGCAGGAAAAACTTTGGGATGCAGGACGTGGCAGTTATTAAAGCTCTCAAATACTTATCAGAGCGCATGAAGCGTATGAACTCGGCGCAGCTATGCAAGGCTTCATGAGCAACGTATTCTGTAGAAATTTGACGGGAATGGTGTGCTCAACACAGCGATAACATCGAACCGAAACTACATTCATTTTTCAACAAGCATAATATTGAACCGGAATTCAGTGAACCGAAGCTAGTGCTGATACGTACCTCGTTACAAGAACGTACTGTAGCGCTAACATTGCAAATCCCACCAACCAGAAAACACAGTCGACGCAATTCACAGACCAAAACGAGATCGACATTATTTCCGTTAGAAATGGAGCAGCTTCATTTTTGATTTTCAAACTCATTCTTCTGATGTTTGAAATGAAAATAAAGTCTGTGTTCTAAAGTTGATTCAGGTCTATAAAATAGCACGCGATGAGGAAACAATGAGTCGTTTTGTTAAGTTAGGCATCGAGCATCAAAACAAGTTTTATAAATTGAAAGTTCACTACTGGATGATGATAAATTAACAGTGTACAGACTGGGAAATTCGGTGGTGCTGAGTCTTTCTTCAAAGTGCTAAATTAATTTCATTGTTTATTCTCAACGGAAGTTAAATCAGTGTAACGCAGCTATTACATGTCGTCAATTCTGGGAACCTAAAGACCCTCTAATACTCTCAGTAAATTTCTGCAACCTGTTTGGATGCCAGTTTTTGTTTCTGTTCAGTCACAGTCACTAGTAACATCCACAAATCTTCAGTTTAAGTCGTCGACTGCACGGGCGGCTCACGCAGCGAAGGATTTGATTTTTGTGAAAGCCACGTTGTTAAAATATGAATTTTTGTGCTTATACCTAATGACAATAGAACTTCAGGAGCTTAAGAACTGTGAAACTGCCCTCCTTAAATAATAAACTTGTGTCTGTGAATAACGGATACCGTGTCGTAAATATAGGAGTGTATTTTATCATAAAATGCTAAGTAATTACAAAATTTAATACTTACTCGCTTAGTTTGAATGTTTAGATGGAAAATGAACCAAGGTATGTTTTTAAAGTGATAAAATTAACTTGGTTTCTAGCGAGTAACTACCCTGACAGATAAAGTAGTCCTGTATCTGTGCTCACTTAATTCACCCTCAAATGAAATTCCTTGAATAGCATAACTTTTCATTCATTCATATTACTATTCCACATACAGAAATAACAAATCAATGTCGTATATCATACACAATTTGGAAAATCACCAAGCTGCTCAAATCTTCAAAATTTAAGCGATAAAAATATGATAAATCAATAAACAAGATGATAAAACAAATGAACGATAATACAACACTTAGAAAGGTCATCTGCCAAAGAGGGTAGAGGAAATTTAACAGATTCATCTTATACCGACCAATACTTTCGAGTACATGCAGAATACATAGAGCATCAAGCAAAAATTGGTCGACTCTGAGATCCCAAAGGTCATCCGAAATAATTTGGAAGTCATCCAATATGTGTACACTAAACAGTCATGCTCGTACATGAAGAAAAAGGGCACGTACCAGCGAATGCTCTCTAAGAATGAGCTTGTTACTAAAACCTTAATATACCAAGGCTGTAGTTTGTTGTTATGCTCGAAGGCTTAGAAAATACTCGACAGATTGATGAAAATAACGCAGTGACGAGTGATAAACACGAACACATCGTTCATGTTCGAGTGGACAATCACTCATTGACGAATAAATTAAGCATTTACCACCTAATAGAGAGCACGTGACTAAAATTTTCAAAAATTTTCGCTTGCACTTCAGGCTTGAAAAATACAGATAAAAGGAAAAACGCTGATATTTTTCCTGAAATGAGTCTTATAGGGAACGTAGAAGTAGTACATATAAATACGTAAATGTTTCGTCATAAATTTGTACTTTGCCAGTGACGAGAAGTTCGAGTGACATTCAGGTAACAAGCAATCGATCAGTTTGAAGGTTAAAGCACTATAACAGAAACAGGTTCAGAACCTACACGCATAGAAAACTGACTGTACCCAAGTGAATATATCATTGGACGCAAAACGGTTACCTTCTCAATTCAACTCGAACCAAGACCTATAAAATATTGGTTGCAGTGTTTACTGCGCGGAAAGAATCGGAATTAATTGATTGTCTCCTATGTGCACATACATATGAACAAGCTGCAACCTGGAAGACTGGTCAAAGCGTCGAGCAAAAGACGAATGTAGGCCACCTTGCACACCACAGAAGTTTGACTGATGTTTGATAGCGCGTACGCAACAGAAGTCGGTGAACTAAAATGTAAAATTTCAGCCCTCTCACTGCAGCCATTCAATTTTCAATTGAGATAAAAGTGTTTTAAAATTGCGTTACTTGTCCAGAGCAATGATTTTAGCGAAGTGCACAGAAAAGAATCATGCATTCCCGTCAGTTATTGTAGCACACATCGCTCTCTAGCGAATTTATGGTATTTAGATTGGAAAGATACTAACTACACATAAACGTTGAACTATATGTTTTGTATTGGAGGAGTAAAATACACATATTTTATGACCTTTAAAGTTTCGCTTGAGGAACATTTATTACAATGAGTAATGACTAACTTGTGTTAATTTTCATTTTTTTACAGGCACCACAAGCAGCACGCACAAAACAAAACTCGTCAATTTGACTTCATCATCAACTTCAATCAGGACAGCATGAACTCGTTCCACTCTAGTTGAGACGCAGATGCTAAACTGTTGCCCAACATTAAAATGAAATATCTTGAATTTATTTAGCACACAAGTCGACACATATTTTGCATTTAAAAGTGCATCTGTGGCGCGGCATGAGAGACAATACACACAAGAATAGCAAGACATCATTTATAAAAACAGTAAATCTTTTACTTTATATTCTTGGCTCGTTCGCACATATTCTGTTCAGAGGGATGTACAAGAAAAGAACGCCAAGAGGAAATATTGTTTTCGTGTATGAGGATAGTTCAGTGTAGGCCAGACTGACACAGTTTTAGTTAGCAACTCCACTAGCGCAGCATGTTTGAAGAAGGGATTTAGTTTCAAAAGAAACAAACTTCACTTTAAATGTTAACATTTTTAACGCACTGTAGAGACAGCAAGAGAGTCTTTGCTCATGAAGCAAATTTTGTGCATGATATATAATGACAATTATTTGCGCAATAGCGATTTTCAAATTACAAGATAATTTTTTAAGTTGTCTTTTGAAAAATCGCCCATTTAGCAGTCCCAGGCAGCACTTCAAACACAAGAGCTGTAGAGGGATAGTCAATCGAGGAGCGAAATGTTTCTTAAAAATATTTTCTAGTTTTGTGCTTCACCAATAAAAAACTAATTTTTCTTAGAATATAAAAAACAAATACTATCTTTGGGAATCAAATATTGGGAAAAAATGGAGTGGGGAAAAGACTCTTAGGATTCTTAAGCAGGAGGAAGCTTCTAAAAAGTACATAAAAACGGAAACTTATTTGTCTGTACAGCAGCACAAAGTACGTTGTAGCCAAACATTTTTGAAGGCACTGCGCATTATAAGTTTACTACGCCAGTAAACTTAATGAAGCTAAATAAGGCAAACCTTTCCATACCAAACTAATGGCACCCAACTACAACATCATCAGTCGCATGATTAAGGCGCCTTCTACGTTGGCAGGGATAAATTAAAACCTTTTTAACTAAATTAAAAATATCGCCTACAACAAGCGAGAACAACGGCCCCTTGCAGTTAAGGAGAAGTTAATTAAGTACCTTTACCGCAACAAATTGGAGCACCGACACCAGAGTTTTGAGGCAGCGACTTCCACCTTAAAATTGCGTGTAAAGAAACAAGGTGACGGAAAACTCGAGTTTAAACAAAATGAAGTCGGAGGCATTTTATAAACAAAATTACAAATGCAAAATGTCATTTTGCTTACACTTTGCCACCCATGCAAGAGACACTATTTAGAAGTAACCATAAGAGATGCTACTATCCAACGAGTATCACTATGGTCTGATTATGTTTCGTTCTACGGGATCTTCTAAACTTTTATGGTGAACTCATTACCAAATTTGAGTTTAAGTACGGCAGAGCAGACAGCAACTAAATTCCTGGACAGTAATTGAGTACCAGCACTGGACGATGATATGATTTTTATTTAGTGTCAGTGTAGTGAGAGTTTGCAGGCGAGACGCGCGAGTGCTGTATGATGTGAACTGGTCCCTTCAACAGTTATGCACCAACTCTGGAGACTGTAGAACAAACTATAATCTTTTCTGTTTAGTTTGATGTGAATTTACATTCGTTAATCTTACGAATATTACTGCATGGCTGTTTTCAAAAGAAATATAATTAAAAAATACAGAATTATTCCGAGTTAGTAGTGCATACTATGAATAAGTAACAAAAATCGTAGGCCAGCAATTATTTTCGTAAGCTTCAAGGTTTTGTCATGGTTTTATAACCCATAGTTGAATCTGTTCTACAATTATGAGTCAAAGTGAAGCCCATCTGTAAAATCGTTGCCATGTTTAATAGCGATAAGACACAAGGTTTCTCTTGGGAATTTCAATTATTTAGTAAAAGATCGAATGAGAAACTACTACAAACTTTCGAGTTACCATAACGCGGTACGTGAGAAATAGCTAGTGCTTTACGAGGTAAATAAAAGCAACGCTGGGGCAATAAAGCAATAGCTCTTACCTCATGTTTCTGACAACACGCTGTACAATTTTTCCTTAACGTTATTTTATGGTCCGGCGTTGGATCTCGCAGCATCTGCATTAATATATCAAAAGCCAGATGGCATTAATACTTCAGAGCCCTACCTGATACTGTACCTACCTGTACATGTACATGTACCTACCTGTACATGTACATGTACCTACCTGTACATCACAAGAAACATCTCTATGGTTCCTGTAGCTCCTACCTGATGCTGTAGAGAATATCACAAGAAACATCTCTATGGTTCCTGTGGCTCCTACCTGATGCTGTAGAGAACATCACAAGAAACATGTTTATGGTTCCTGTGACTCCTACCTGATGCTGTAGAGGACGTCTCCGTTCGGGAATATCCTGATGTAGGTGTTGGGCAGGAGGATCTCGTGAAAGTGTCCAGTCTTCTCGTTCTTGAAGAACAAATCCGGCATCCAAATCTTATCAGTCTCAGTCAAGGTGAGGTACTTGATTTTCCCTGCAAGAAAGTGAGCAATGCGAGTTAAAGATTCCTATCGTTCGGTTTGTTTGAGATCAGAAACTTGATGTAGACTGTGCTATTAGTAAAATTGAAGAAGCTATTGCCAACAGGCATGAAAGATAAGAGTTATGAAGCAGTAACGGCAGCTCCAGATGTTCAACAACATGGTGAACACGAATATTGAGAGAAAATGGAAGTATGTCATTTATATGAAGTAATTAGATAAAATGAATTATTACTTTGAGATATAACTACTAGATTTCTCAGCAGCGATCTAGCATAAATAAATTCACAAAATTATGATTGAATAAAAATTATAAAAAATTATCTGTGTGAAAATATTCGGAAAAACAAATAAAAATTGTGTACGCAAACAAAGAAACGATTATTCATAGGTCATAATGATAGTATCCACTAGTGAGAAGAAAAGGAAAAATTTGCAAAGGCAGCTCAATGACAGTATTTATCGTTCTTGGTTGTCTCGTAAAGTTTTCTGAATATCACCTGTAAAGTATTTACCAGGTGTCCATCAGAGCACCGAGCACCGGAGTTATCAAACAGACACAGAGGCTTGTGGGCAAGCTATCCCACTCATCGGAACGCATACGCCTTTATTAACCCTAAAATGGTAACTCTCTATTTCAAAAGCGTAAAAAGCGTGGTCACAACGAAGAAAATCACTCATGTTAGCGTTTTTCGGTTCAGGAACCCTTCCTTATCCACGATCATTTTTTATTACGATCGCCAGCATCAACGTATTAACAACTTTAGTTTATGTTTTTGCACACAACAATAACTTCCATGAATTTAAATATGGAATACAAAAATCAATTAAACCATTCTTTTTCTTCGTTTGAATCCGATTTCCAAAGAAAAAGTTCTTCCGATCGCGTTTCAATAAAAGAGTAGAACTCTATTAACATCATCGTTCCGGCATCTATTGAAATTGAATGTATATCTGAGAAAAATGGTAAACAATAAAAGCTATACCTAACATTGCATTGCAAAGCTTCTTCTGGTCTTTCCACAACCATCACCACTAACAATACCTCATATACTTGAAACTTTCAAAGCAATGTAGTCCCGTTCATTTCTGCAAATAACTACAAGAATAAATACTATTAGTTCACTCAGAGCCTAATGCGGTAGGTTATTTTTCGTGACGATTTTTCCTGTCTAAATTAAGCCCTTGGAAGTATTTTAAGGGAAACGTTAACAAGAAACTTTAAAATTAAGGCGCTACTCTCAAAACCCTTTTAATTATTTGTAGCTTCTGGAGATTGAGATGAGCAATTACAAGGATGAAATAAACTACACCAAAGGAGCATCAATATTTTTTCCATTCTTTACGACGCACGAATTACGATTCACACCTCATGAACGACTTTCAAGTTATATAAAAATTGAATGAGTTACAGTGAAAACTTCCGGACTTTTTTGTGTGTTTTTTATAATACTCTTCCAACAACTAGATATTTGTGCACTATTAGATATTATTATTATTATTATTAGATATTATTAGATATTTGTGCACTATATTATTACCAAGTCGATTGTTAAGGAATATATTGGCTGTGTCCATGAGGAAATCAACGCCACAAACTCCCCTCAGCGTGAATAATATGTCACAGACCAAATAATGTTGAATAAATAACTGTTGAAACAATAACAACGTAAAACTAGTCCAGATAGTTGAGTTTTTCAAAACTTTTTAGAATTTCCCGTACGCATGTAACCACTATCTAATCAGAATACTGATGAGAAAGCTAGTTAATAAAAATGGGATTCAAACGCTTTGTTTTACTCATTGGATAATAACTATGCATTCTAGAAATATTCAAATGCTTTCAAAAAATTATATCGCTAATAGAAACACAATTTTTATTTTAAAATGTTCCTACTCTTTGGACCATAAGTATTTCTGGAAGTACTCTTCGCTGTCGCAAGTATTACATATTATGATGATGAGAAGGCCACTATACTTGTGAGAATTCTACCATGGTTCCGAGAAGATGATTGTGCTGCTAAGAAAATTGTTTTTAATTAAAGAAAATTACTGCACTATAGAAGCTGTAATGTTAATAGGGAAACTGTGATCTTGTTATGAGGGTAACATAATGACCCAGAACACTTCTGAAAAATACCATCTTAACTATCATACTCTGTAACTAGGAAGATTAAGGGAATGTTATTCATTAAGGGGAACAAGAAAGATTTGGTTAGATAAATGTATTCTGTATGAAGAAAAACATTGCACAGAATTTAAAAGGATTTCAATATGCAATCGTATGCTTAGTTATGAATATTATGAAGAACTTAACCTTTTGCGAGCTCTAAGTTGTTTCTGGGTTACTTTTCATACACTAAATAAATAACCTGGACTTTTAGCTATAAAACGCAATTTAGTCGAAATGTGTCGTGCATACCAATATTGACAACAGCGAGTTTGTTTTCCTCTCATGAACGTTTCTACCCTATCTTGTTTTCATGTTAACATTTTCACATATTAGTTACAGCTTTCCTTCACAAAAAAATGTGTTCAGGACGCTTCATTACACCTTTGACATGTTCAGAGTAAACAAAAGATTGTTTATTCCCGCACTCCCTCTGCTGGCCAAATGTGGCAGCAAAGGTGCTTTGAATTCAACAGTGAAAGTTGATACTTTTCAAGTTACCATATTTTTGCGTCTGGCATGAGTTCATTATAGTTATCGCATTTGCATACACTGTCGTACGACCAGGATTGTATATGTGGTCCCAACATAAAGTTCATGGTGAACGCGTAAATTTGGGCGTAATAATGCACGGGTTTCTAGCAGGGCTCAAGCTAAGGGCAAATCAGAAAATGAAATCCAGGAGCGCAACACAAAGCCCCTACAGCGAAGGCAAGGGGCGTTGAAAGTTAAGCCGACATCAGCAGCCGGGCTCTCGCGCCAAAGCGTCGAGGTATTATATTCCTCTAAAGAGGCGAAGCTGACGTCTGAACCCAAGAGAGAGGACTTTAATATCCGGAGACGCTGATCGTTAAGTTAGAAGTAACGATTAGTTGGATGTGCTGTTTACCCACACCACCTGAGCATGGGTACCTTCTGGACACGCGTCTCTCTTTGGCAAGCTCTTGCTCGCGCTTTCGTTGGCATTTGAGGCTTTAATAAGACCCTATTCTCTTCAATGCACTAGTGGCGAGATTAATAAAGAAACAAGCCTTCTAGCTTCACGCTTAATTAAAAGCAAGCGATTGAATGATCGCCATACCAAGAGCGCCCCTCACAGTCGACGGTAGCAAATAAGGGCTATGCCGTAAATTTTAGGAGCGGAAATTTGGTCGGGCATTTTCAAAAAGCTCGGCTTTTGCTTATGAACTGCGTGGCCTATAGAAGCCTTGAGGCTCAGAAGCACCGCAGATTTTTTGCAGCATTAACACCTGAGATTAAAAGTTTACCACAGAAAACGAGAGAATGAAGTGACAGACTGCGTCCCACATACACACCTCAGCTCTCACAGTGACGAGGCGCACAGCCAAGAAAAAAGTTACACGAGTTACGACGCAGCCAACTTTTACCTAGCTTATTGATGCCATCCGGCTCAAAATTGTGTACACATAGGCGCCTAATCTTGAAAACCAGAATTATGAACAAAAACTGCAATTCCACATGTACTCTGTCCTTCGTGCCTGACAGACTCAAAACTCCTGCGTTCTGGTGTATTAGCCATCAATTGCTCAAAATTTCACAACATTTAAGGAACTGACTACCACGAGGGCTATTACAATGGTGGTCAGAAACTAAATTAAGGAAAACTAACGTCTAAACTTCATTTTACTCTTCATTAACTGATGTTTAATTCCAGGAGCATCCTTTGTAAAACTGTAAGAAATGGACATGAAAATTGCAATTACAGGGTATCTGTAAATTGGGTCGTCAGAAAAACGTAGCAATAAAATTATCTAGAAAAGTATTTCCTAAACAAATCACATCAGTGTTATTTCATATACGGTGATATTTTCATTCATTCTAGTGTTTATTTCATTTAAAGTCGACGTACAGCATTAACGAGTTCTCTCATTGAGGAACTCGAAGTCTAATCGGGCGCTGAAATTTTATCCTGCCGCTGAAAAAATGACTACGAGGGGAAGATCATCTCCGACGAACACTAA
>VCRD01003367.1:0-12161 GCA_006783055.1 Trinorchestia longiramus | reverse complement strand
GGATTTGTTCTTCAAGAACGAGAAGACTGGACACTTTCACGAGATCCTCCTGCCCAACACCTACATCAGGATATTCCCGAACGGAGACGTCCTCTACAGCATCAGGTAGGAGTCACAGGATCCATAGAGATGTTTCTTGTGATGTTCTCTACAGCATCAGGTAGGAGCCACAGGAACCATAGAGATGTTTCTTGTGATGTTCTCTACAGCATCAGGTAGGAGTCACAGGAACCATAGAGATGTTTCTTGTGATGTTCTCTACAGCATCAGATAGGAGTCACAGGAACCATAGAGATGTTTCTTGTGATGTTCTCTACAGCATCAGGTAGGAGTCACAGGAACCATAAACATGTTTCTTGTACATGTACAGGTAGGTACATGTACATGTACAGGTAGGTACAGTATCAGGTAGGGCTCTGAAGTATTAATGCCATCTGGCTTTTGATATATTAATGCAGATGTTGCGAGATCCCACGCCGGACCAGAAAATAACGTTAAGGAAAAATTGTACAGTGTGTTGTCAGGAACATGAGGTAAGAGCTATTGCTTTATTGCCCCAGCGTTGCTTTTATTTACCTCATAAAACACCAGCTATTTCTCACGTACTGCGTTATGGTAACTCAAAAGTTTGTAGTAGTTTTTCATTCGATCTTTTACTAAATAATTGAAATTACCAAGAGAAACTTTGTGTCTTATCGCTATTAAACATAGCAATAGTTCTACAGATGGGCTTCACTTTGACTCATAATTGTAGAATAGATTCGACTATGGGTTATAAAACCATGACAAAACCTTAAAGCTTACGAAAATAATTGCTGGCCTCCGATTTTTGTTACTTATTCATAGTATGCACTAATAAGTCGGAATAATTCTGTACTTTTTAATTATATTTCTTCTGGGAACAGTCGCACAGCAATATTCGTAAGATTATTGAATGTAAATTCACATCCAACAAAACAGAAAAGATTATAATTTGTTCTACAGTCTGCAGAGTTGGTGCATAACTGTTGAAGGGACCAGTTCATATCATACAGCACTCGCGCGTCTCGCCTGCAAACTTTCACTACACTGACACTAAGTAAAAATCATATCATCGTCCAGTGCTGGTACTCATTTACTGTCCAGGAATTTAGTTGCTGTCTGCTCTTCCGTACTTAAACTCAAATTTGGTAATGAGTTCACCATAAAAGTTTAGAAGATCCCGTAGAACGAAACATAATCAGACCATAGTGATACACGTTGGATAGTAGCATCTCTTATGGTAACTTCTAAATAGTGTCTCTTGCATGGGTGGCAAAGTGTAAGCAAAATGACATTTTGCATTTGTAATTTTGTTTATAAAAATGCCTCTGACTTCATTTTGTTTAAACTCGAGTTTTCCGTCACCTTGTTTTTTACGCGCAATTTTAAGGTGGAAGTCGCTGCCTCAAAACTCTGGTGTCGGTGCTCCAATTTGTTGCGATAAAGCTACTTAATTAACTTCTCCTTAACTGCAAGGGGCCGTTGTTCTCGCTTGTTGTAGGCGATATTTTTAATTTAGTTAAAAAGGTTTTAATTTATCCCTGCCAATGTAGAAGGCGCCTTAATCATGCGGCTGATGATGTTGTAGTTGGGTGCCATTAGTTTGGTATGGAAAGGTTTGCCTTATTTAGCTTCATTAAGTTTACTGGCGTAGTAAACTTATAATGCGCAGTGCCTTCAACAATGTTTGGCTACAACGTACTTTGTGCTGCTGTACAGGCAAATAAGTTTCCGTTTTTGTGTACTTTTTAGAAGCTTCCTCCTGCTTAAGAATCCTAAGAATCTTTTCCCCACTACATTTTCCCCCAATATTTGATTCTCAAAGATAGCATTTGTTTTTTATATTCTAAGAAAAATTAGTTTTTTATTGGTGAAGCACAAAACTAGAAAATATTTGTAAGAAACATTTTGCTCCTCGATTGACTATCCCTCCACAGCTCTTGTGTTTGAAGTGCTGCCTGGGATTGCTAAATGGGCGATTTTTCAAGAGACAACAAAAAATTATCTTGTAATTTGAAAATAGCTATTGCGCAAATAATCGTCATTATATATCATGCATAAAATTTGAATCATGAGCAAAGACTCTTGCTGTTTGTACAGTGCGTTAAAAATGTTAACATTTAAAGTGAAGTTTGTTTCTTTTGAAACTAAATCCCTTCTTCAAACATGCTGCGCTAGTGGAGTTGCTAACTAAAACTATGTCAGTCTGGCCTACAATGAACTATCCTCATACACGAAAACAATATTTCCTCTTGGCGTTCTTTTCCTGTACATCCCTCTGAACAATATATGTGCAAACGAGCCAAGAATTTAAAGTAAAAGATTTACTGTTTTTACAAATGATGTCTTGCTGTTCTTGTGTGTATTGTCTCTCATGCCGCGCCACAGATGCACTTTTAAATGCAAAATATGTGTCGACTTGTGTGCTAAATAAATTCAAGATATTTCATTTTAATGTTGGGCAACAGTTTAGCATCTGCGTCTCAACTAGAGTGGAACGAGTTCATGCTGTCCTGATTGAAGTTGATGGTGAAGTCAAATTGACGAGTTTTGTTTTGTGCGTGCTGCTTGTGGTGCCTGTAAAAAAAATGAAAATTAACACAAGTTAGTCATTCCCCATTGTAATAAATGTTCCTCAGACGAAACTTTAAAGGTCAACAAAATATGTGTATTTTACTCCTCCAATACAAAACATATAGTTCAACATTTTTGTGTAGTTAGTATCTTTCCAATCTAAATACCATAAATTCGATAGAGAGCGATGTGTGCTACAATAACTGACGGGAAAGCATGATTCTTTTCTGTGGACTTCGCTAAAATCATTGCTCTGGACAAGTAACGCAATTTTAAAACACTTTTATCTCAGTTGAAAATTGAATGGCTGCAGTGAGAGGGCTGAAATTTTACATTTTAGTTCACCGACTTCTGTTGCGTGCGCGCTATCAAACATCAGTCAAACTTCTGTGGTGTGCAAGGCGGCCTACATTAGTCTTTTGCTCGACGCTTTGACCAGTTTTCCAGGTTGCAGCTTGTTCATATGTATGTGCACATAGGAGGCAATCAATTAATGTCAATTCTTTCCGCGACGTAAACACTGTAACCAATATTTTATAGGTCTTGGTTCGAATTGAATAGAGAAGGTAACCGTGTTGCGTCCAATGATCTATTCACTTGGGTACAGTCAGTTTTCTATGCGTGTAGCTTCTGAACCTGTCTCTGTTATAGTGCTTTAACCTTCAAACTGATCGATTGCTTGTTACCTGAATGTCACTCGAACTTCTCGTCACAGGCAAAGTACAAATTTATGACGAAACATTTATTTAAATGTACTACTTCTACGTTCCCTATAAGACTCACTTCAGGAAAAATATCAGCGTTTTCCCTTTTATCTGTATTTTTCAAGCCTAAAGTGCAAGCGAAAATGTTTGAAAATTTTGGTCACGTACTCTCTATTAGGTGGTAAATGCTTAATTTATTTGTCAATGAGTGATTGTACCCCTCGAACATGAACGACGTGTTCGTGTTTATCACTCGTCACTGCGTTATTTTCATCGATCTGTCGAGTATTTTCTAAGCCTCTGAGCATAACAACAAACTACAGCCTTGGTATATTAAGGTTTTAGTAACAAGCTCATCCCTAAAAAGCATTCGCTGGTACGTGCCTTTTTTCTTCATGTACGAGCATAACTGTTTAGTGTACACATATTGGATGACTTCCAAATTATTTCGGATGACCTTTGGGATCTCAGAGTCGACCGATTTTTGCTTGATACTCTATGTATTCTGCATGTACTCGAAAGTATTGCTCGGTATAAGATGAATCTGTTTAATTTCCTCTACCCTCTTTGGCAGATGACCTTTCTTAGTGTTGCATTATCGTTCATTTGTTTTATCATCTTGTTTATTGATTTATCATATTTTTATCGCTTAAGTTTTGAAGATTTGAGCAGCTTGGTGATTTTCCAAATTGTGTACGATATACGACATTGATCTATTATTTTTGTATGTGGAAAAGCAATATGAATGAATGAAAAGTTATGCTATTCAAGGAATTTCATTTGAGGGTGAATTAAGTGAGCACATATACAGGACTACTTTATCTGTCAGGGTAGTTACTCGCTAGAAACCAAGTTAATTTTATCAGTTTAAAAACATACCTTGGTTCATTTTTCATCTAAACATTCAAACTAAGCGAGTAAGTATTAAATTTTGTAATTCTTTAGCATTTTATAATAAAATATACTCCTATATTTACGACACGGCATCCGTTATTCACAGACAAAAGTTTATTATTTAAGCAGGGCAGTTTCACAGTTTTTATGCTCCTGAAGTTCTATTGTCATTAGGTATAAGCACAAAAATTCATATTTTAACAACGTGGCTTTCACAAAAATCAAATCCTTCGCTGCGTGAGCCGCCCGTTCAGTGAACGACTTAACTGAAGATTTGTGGATGTTGCTAGTGACTCTGACTGGACAGAAACAAAAACTGGCATAGAAACAGGTTGCAGAAATTTACTGAGAGTATTAGAGGGTCTTTAGGTTCCCACAATTAACGATATGTAATAGCTACGTTACACTGATTTAACTTCCGTTGAGAATAAACAATGAAATTAATTTAGCACTTTAAAGAAAGACTCGGCACCACCGAATTTCCCAGTCTGTACGCTGTTAATTCATCATCATCCAGTAGTGAACTTTCAATTTATAAAACTTGTTTTGATGCTCGATGCCTAACTTAACAAAGCGACTCATTGTTTCCTCATCGTGTGCTATTTTATAGACTTGAATCAACTTTAGAACACAGACTTTATTTTCATTTCAAACATCAGAAGAATGCGTTTGAAAATCAAAAATGAAGCTGCTCCATTTCTAACGGAAATAATATCAATCTCGTTTTGGTCTGTGAATTGCGTCGACTGTGTTTTCTGGTTGGTGGGATTTGCAATGTTAGCGCTACAGTATGTTCTTGTAACGAGGTACGTATCAGCACTAGCTTCGGTTCACTGAGTTCTGGTTCAATATTATGCTTGTTGAAAAATGAATGTAGTTTCGGTTCGATGTTATCGCTGTGTTGAGCACACCATTCCCGTCAAATTCCTACAGAATACGTTGCTCATGGAGCCTTGCATAGCTGCACAGAGTTCATACGCTTCATGCGTTCTGATGAGTATTTGAGAGCTTTAATAACTGCCAGGTCCTGCATCCCAAAGTTTTTCCTGTGCAAAATTTTCATTCTATACTAGTTGAAAAGCGGCCCTCTAGGTGCACTTTTCAAGTCCTGCTTAATGTACCTTCATTAGAGCCTCATTTTAGGTGCGGCAGCGACATGCTGAGTGGCAGTGGCAGACTAATGTGCGTTATGGTAACCAGGATACGCAGGTCCCTCTCCACCTTACACTTGCAAATCAGTTTATGCGAGTCGTACTGTTCGCCAATTTATTTTTGTTGAATCTAATGCGAGTCCATGGAAATCTGCTGTAAATTTTGCCTTGCTGTCGACTAAATGACCTGTTATGCATCCAACATGGAACTTTGTGTCTCTCGTTCGATATTCTCAACTTGTTGTCAGTTGCAGGTTACTTTTCTGTTCGAGTGAAAACATTGACTTCTTCCTTTAACCCTTTCGCTACCGTTATGTTAATATGTCCCAAACAAACATCAAAAATCATTCCCATATTCTAAATGTTTCGTTCAAAATTACGGCAAAATTACATAGGGATTAGTAAAGATAAGTGCCAATTTAAGCAATATTTTGATCAGTATGAAAGTAATTTGGTCCTGAAAGTGTTAAAAAAGTGCGAAAATGCATTAAAAAATGTCGTAACTTCTCTTGCTCTGTTGCCGGACAGTGGGGTGCAATTTCTGTGACTCCCACTGCGCTCTAATCTTTTTATTTTCTATTCTATTTTTGCTTTATATTTAAATTAGCGTGTTTTGCTGTGCCCAATACAGAGATAATGCTCGGAACTGCTCGTAAATTCGACTTATCTAAGTAAATGCAATCTCGTTAATATTTGTCAAGGTTTACTTTAGCAGCAAATTCATTTGTCGAAATTTAGAGGTAATTGGTTCTTGTGAAACTGAGTGGACTTTTATGATTTGCTTTACTATTTTATCCTTCAAAAGTTGTCATGGAATTACTGTGCACATGAATATTATTCACATTGCTTATTTTATACGATGCAAGGTTTAAAGAATTAACTTTAACAAATCAAGTTATGCGAAAATGACTTCCACATGCGCTTCATATTTCTGCTCGAAAAATTCTGTCATGACTGAGTATATTTAATTTTCTTTTGAAGTTACTAACTTAATTTATTATCGTGAGAGCCTCTGAATCGGTGAATGAACAGCAGAAACTTTTTTGACTTATTTTTTGTCTTAACATTGAGCATTTACAATCACGCTCTGCACTTGTAAATGAGTTGTGATAAGGGCAAGGCTTTCGTACTCCGAAAGTTCTTTGGAGAGCAAAGGTTGTTGAACACAATATCATTCATTTTAATAGCATTCAGTCTTCAATAAAATCAAGTCGTCCTTGTACTGTAATTTATAAATGCGAGTATATTTATATTTTAAAATCATCGAATGTTTTGGAGCGTAGTCTTCACTGATGAGAACTCTCCACTACGCACTCAAGAGTAACTACGTATCCATGATACAGGATGCCGCAACATAACTTCTTTCTTTCAAAAGAAATTCCTTTTGAAAAAAGGAAGTTATGTTTCGGCACCTTGTACTTACTCAATTGCGTTGCTTTTTCCAGTAGACCGAAGATAATCCTAGTTTACCGGAATAAAGCATCGCTGGACGCAAAATAAACGCTTCAATTTTTTATAACACAAAAGTTACCCTAGGTGTACAAGTTAAGTTCAGTACGGTAATGAAACTACGAATATAGAGGGTAATGCAATTCGTCTTAACCTATTCTTCGAATATAAAAGAGAGTGGTTTCATCCAGAGCAGCTTCACTTGAGTCAAACTGAACACAGATATCACTTTCTCTGGTGGACAAGACCGCTTAGTCCGTTAGATTGTGATCTTGGATTGATGAGAGCCTTTCATTCTTATCTCGAAAACAACTGAAATGTTCTTTACACCAATGCTCTGTGAAATTAAATGTGTGTGCTAGAGTATCCTTTTGAGCAGTGTTTCTCAAAGTTTTAGTAAGTTAATAGTTTAGCACACTATTTGATTTTCCACCGCCCCCTAATGATTATATTACTGCATATTATACAGTAATATACGCCCTCCATTCAAGGTGTACCCTCCTACCGCCCCCTTGCATTTCCTCAAAGCCCCCATGGGGGCGGTACATACCACTTTGAGAAACACTGCTTTAGAACTACTACGTAGTGGACTCAAAATATTCAGTGATCCAAGTGAGCGAATTTTCTGCCAACATTTCAGCGTAAGCTTGGCTGTTCACCTTGACGCTTATATTGACTGATATAATGTGAAAAGAATTTGGATTCCTCTGAAGCTTTTGCAATCCATACCATAAAACAGCTGGTTTCTGGAAAGAGAAATGGGTTAAGCTAACTCCGAAAAAATCTCCAGCAAAATGTGCATGTAATTCACCATACTCGTTGGTAAAGACTTTTGAGGTGGTTTCCTTATTCGACCAGATAAAGACTTGGCAGTGTACTTGATCTTCGTTAGCGATATTTTGCTCTTGTCGAACGTTTTTTTCTTTCTTGAAATACCTGAAATTAACTGCTCGGACTTTTTCTTGTACTTAGTGAGCCACGAGCCTGTAGGTTTTGCAATAAAATAGTACCCTTGTATAAAAGTTTCTATACCGTACAATTTTTATACAATATACGTTTCACACACTGATTACAATTTATTTCGCTCGTGCAGTCATAGTTCGTTGTTATGAGTTTTTTTTAATTAAGGCATGCATGTTTGTTTTAACTATTCTTTTCGCAAATAGTTTAACAAGTAGCCCTCCACGAGCATGTTTTAATTCCACTAACTATAATAAATCCAATGAATATTTGATTTGGTAGGTATACAATTAAATGGAGCAATTTTCGAGAAACCAGTTGTGTTGGCTGATGCAGGACAATTGAAAGATAATAAAAATTAGATATTACATAAGTTTCATATATGACTTCTGTCTTCAAAATTTTATCTCAATAACTCCCCTTGTTGATAAATGTCTCAGTGAAGTGAACTCTATTTGTAAGATAAGTGTGCTTAGTGTACTTAGACGCAATGGCACACTTCGCTCGACTGATCCAACGCATTTTTATGAGTATTGCCGATCAGTACTGCATTTTCTAATGGGTTAACTTATTCTGGGTTATTTTAACTTATTATTCAGGGTTCATATTAGTTTTTCAAGAAAATCTTCTTGATTTGTTTTCCTAACATGAAGAGGTGTTCACTGTGGAACAAATTTGATACACAACTGTCGCTTTTATTCGCTTATTGAACTGACTCCTATTTTCCCGGAAAAATAGTTGGTTTCTTGCGTTGAATGCAGGCAGAAACAAGCACAAATACAAATAATACACTTGAACTATAAAGTTGGGGGATAAAGTGCTCAAGAAGCGTTAATGAGCAGCTGAGGTTTTCTAGAGGCCTCCATTAGTATGATGTTAGATTTCATCAACGGAGTAGGCTACGTGTACTAACGTAATCTTCAGTACCGCAAGAACATTTCATGTTATGTCTGAATTAAGGTGCGCTTTCATTTCTCAAGTTTCACTCTTCGAAAATTGATGTTATTTCCTACATTGAATAAAGAAAAATGTTTCGTGCGGCTTGAAATGAATTCATTCGCTTCGGTTTATCCAGCTGGTATTTTCCAGTGACAGCTCGTGCAGCATGCTGTTCTTACCCACCTCCAATGGGTACTGTGCTGAGGCCAAGTTAACAGAAATTACGCAGGCCGAGACCGCAGTCTGGCAACGCAAAGCCCAACTTTGTTGCTCTGCCTTAGAAAATTTCTGTTTATAATGCTTTGTAATGCTTTAATCTGCGAAAACTTACAGAAATGTAGCAAAGTCGTGCACAAACTGGGCCGCTCGGTTGTCGAACTCTCCTGCTTGCAATCTCGTAGTTTTTTCCAAGCCTAATTATTGATGCTAATGTTCGCTTTCCTGCTGATCTTCGCAAATTGATGCTTTAAGCTGCACATATATATGCTTTTAATAGCCATAATAACAAGGAATTCTTTGGAAAGAGCACTGCGGAATTGGAGATACTATTCATCTAAAGAATGCCGGCGCAGTGTTTACTTGAGAAGAGGACTGACGTCACAGGCGTGTGGAAAATATTCGAAAAAGAACTAAGGTTTGAATGTACCATGATGAGAGCCGGTTGATAGAGCTGGATCTACAAACGATACAAAAGTGCGTGTCGGAGGCAGACTCTAAAAAATAATATTACGTCCTCCGGTGTCGTATAGAGAAAATATAAAGCCATTTGTATCAATATTTAGTGTTTTGATTAATCGTTGGAACAAAAAACAAATGCTTCATCATGTTAACTGATATTTCTTACTACAATTATCGTCAAATATTTCTTTGCAAGTCTGTTGGAACAAGTGATGCTTCCATATAAGCACGATATGGCGCTTTGAAGTTGAGAGAATTAGTACAGGCTACGCGGTAGGATAAGAGGTAGAGGGAGTTGTCTTTCAACTTAGTGTGTCTAATAAATATTCTTAACGCTCTAGAAAGAACTTATTATAAGAATAATTACGCATAGGGAGATCAGAATAAAGCAAAATTTTGTACAAAAGAGAGTTAGCATAATTTACTAATGAAAAAATACTACAAATTCAAAGTACTCACGCAAAACTTTTAGGTAGGAACAGTTAGTGTTTTTCTGCATATGTGTTGGACCTTTGATCTTGTCTGGAGAAGTAACATGTACTGATCGACCGTGTCGATTAACAGTGAGAGTTAGCGCTTCCCAGTGAATTAACAACGCGAATTAGAGAAGCCTAGTTGGGCATGGGACTTCGGTATTGAACCAAGAATGGGCCAAACGGCTCGTTCCTATTGCCTTATTCTATTCTAGTTTACTTTGAGTTGAGTTTATCTTGCTTCTTTCTTTTCGCCCTTCTCGTTTTTTTCTCTTGTAGCAATGACCAACGTACCGATTTCTCTTGTACAAATGTCATTATTTACGTATAATAGTTGACTTTTCTCCTCGTCTCTTCGAGGTGTTATTTCTGTGCCGTGGCAGGCTTTACCAGCAAGATACCAGTACTCTGCGCCTCGTACATACTTCTGCTTGAATTGAGTTCAGACTAGTTCTTATATACTGTTATCGAATCCAGAAAATTTAAATATAGTAGTGATAACAATCTAAATTTAAAATATTGTTAGAATTAAACTACTGGCAGGAAAGGCTTTTCAATTCTTCTGGTTTGAAGTTGGGACATTAGTTTGTGTTCACATTTAGATAATGATCGCGAGTTGTTGTACGGGCTTTGTATTTATTGAGAACCATTAACTGGATCGAGATTCAATTGCCGTCCTCGAGATTCAATTGCAGTACCCGTCCTCTGTAGGTCACGATATGAGAAAACTCAAAATGCTATTGAAAATAACTATATCGATAGCACTAGATAAATATTAAACTATTATACTTATGGGACTTGAAAACAAGCATGCTAATTGGGTAACTCCTTCCTGTACAATTAACCAAGCTGATAAATCCCCAGTATTGTGTATTACTTCAAAAGCACGATCTTTCCCTTAAAATTTGTTTTCAATTAAAAACTCTCTTTAACTGCCCCAAAGAATAATTAAATACATTGTTCTAAATCATTTTTCTTTAACTAACCATAGAAAGTTTAAGGGAAACAAACAAACAAAACAAACAAAAACGTATATTTCCAATAAAGTTGGTACATAAGAAATGTAACAGCATTGGTTTTTAAAGATGCCTTATCATAAAATCCTTAAGTGGTAGGTATTCTATGCATAGTATCATAGATGATAAAACAGCAGTAGGCTACCTACGGGTATGCGTAAACATTCACATTATGCAATGAACGTTAAATATACATGGGGTAACAAATGAAACTTCGCTTTTTCAATGATGACTTAAGAGGTAATCATTGGTGATACATATAAATTCTGACGTGGTAGGTATTATACGCATTTTAGGTGATAAGCGAAATATTTTCTTTAGGTACAGCTTAGACTTGACATCATTACATTTAACTGAATTGGATGTTTAACATCCGGGAAAGACCGAAAAAGAAAAATTATAAGAGCGAAAACTTAAAACGTAAAGTTAGGATTGTTATTAAATTGAAATTTTAATTTCTAATTACCGGTTGACCGTATGATATGGCTTGCTGATGATCGATTTAATTTAATCATTATTACAGTTATCTGTAAGCACCGTGTTTAATATGAACGGGCGTTACATATCAGAGAAAGAGAGTAAAAAAATAAAATATAACGGTGAATGTGTCAAATTTTCAATACTTAGATGTTGATATAGATAAGAAAAGCTGTAGTAGACTAAAGTTCTGAGGTTTCACAGTCACTTATTGTAGCAAAGCAATTACTGACATTGACGGATAAATTTTTTTATTATGCCTTCGATAAGTAAAGAAATAACGTAAAAGATTACATATATATATACACACACACATATATATACACATACACCTAAATACGTACATATATATACACACACGCACACATACATATGTACATGTACATATCATATATATATATATATATATATACACACTCATACACATATGCATATATGTATATATATATATATATATATATATATATATATATATATATATATATACACATCTAAAAGCCTTGGAAGAAGAATAATCTGAAGAGTAAACACTAATTCATATAAAATTTTATTCAACTTAAGGCAAAACACAATTCATTTTGTTTGTGAAAACCGTGCTCCTTGTGAAAGCACTTTGTGAAAGCACCTTGTGAAAGCACTTTGTGATCGTCTATTTAATTTTTTTTCTTCATGATGTTTCCTATCGCTCACGTCACCGCTGGTCGATGCTCAATTAGACGCTAACCTTGTAGCTGCCTCAAACTTTGTGTGTTTCAAAGAACTAAAACTGCGTGTAAAGTTTTTTAGAATATCTGCGAAGGAGTTTCGCCGTCCTACTTCTCTCTG
>VCRD01003366.1:42561-62865 GCA_006783055.1 Trinorchestia longiramus | reverse complement strand
TGTGCACCCTGTCATCCACTGGTCATGTGCACCATGTCATCCACTGGTCATGCACAATGCGTGCATTCACGTGGTGCATGAACAAATGAGAGTGCAAAGAATATCGAATCAAAGAATTGTGTTTTCCAAAGTTTTATTAAAGATGAACATCCATTACAGACGGGAAAAATCACGCAGTCTTAAACTCAAGACTCTTCCGTCTAGTTGTCCAGGCTAGAATTCAATGAAAACGTAAAATATCCTTTCTTAAAAAATGGTCTATAACTCTGAGTGAGAATCATTGGGCCGTAAATATGAAGTCCACGGAACACTCGCTATAATTCTCGAGTCGGTTATAAAGGGAAAAATTTATGGTTCTTTAATTCAGCAGGTGAGGTTTTCTGGGAACATGTGGTCATGAAAATGAAAAGCTACTCAAAAATACGCGTTTATGATTCCATTATATGCTTAAATATGGAGTCATTTACGTTACCTGCTTGATATGAGATGGTGAGTTTACTGAGGAAATGAAGCAGAATGTAATCTGAGGTAAAGAGAAGACATGCGCATAAGGAGAGTAATAATTACGTAATTGTTTTACTATAGACTGATATTTCTCCGTCAGGAATAAATTAAATAAGGAATAGTTGCGACGCATGTGATTTAATTCGGGAGTAGTTATAACGTAAATTCTTCCATCTTCCCTACGTGAAAAGTGTGTGGTCATGGTTGTTACATACACCGTCACATATTCTCTAGATACGAAGAGTATTTATTAAGTGATATATGCATCACACACTCTGACATTTCCCCTTAAAGCCGGATGGTATTTATTAAATAAGGCCTTTAACGACAATAAAATATTTCTGTCCAAGCATTCCAAAATGCGAACATTTGTTCTGCGCATCCTCCCTGTGATGAACATTGATGTGGTTCTCTGCTGCACCGAGGGCTTCAGGCGGACTGACTGGTCTAGCAATGAAGGCGTCTTTCTTTTCTTTTCTAAAACGCAGCAGTAATTTAAAATGATGTTTTCCTGATTTTGCACGAGTCTTGAAGCACTATTAAGAAAAGCAATTTTATAAACTTCGGTTATTTATGAGAGTTGATGACGATTAAATGTGATTAAAACAGAATACAGAAACATAATATATTTGTCCTGTTAATCGATGATTCAAAACAAGGGGATGAGAAAATTGAAGATGATGGAAAAATGTTTTATTATGATCAGTGGAGTTGAAGGAAAGCATCAAGACATGAAACCATTGAAACAATACAAAAATATTGAATTGAGTTATGTGAAGTTTTCGTTTATTAAGAGCAAAATATAAAGGAAAACAGAAATACTCACAACTCAACTCAATACTTTGAGCTAAAGTACAAGTATTCCTAAAATGCTGTAGTTACTCGAGTCGTACATAAGCGTCTTCGTTCTTTTTAAATCAATCAGTCCTCACTGTCATAGATATTTTTTTCGTTTGTTCCATCAAAATCAATGACATTTCTCCGGATGCTTTTGCTCCGTCCGATTACTCGTGATACAAAACTCATTCTCATGAAGGATGTGAGTAATGCTTCACATCTACATGAATGAACATGAAATGGAGATGAATGTGATGAATCATTACTACATAGAAGAAGAGGGACAACTGTCCCATACCTCAATCTAACTGTTCTATACCTCATCCTAACTGTTCCATATCTCATACTAACTGTCCCATACCTCAACCTAACTGTCCCATACCTTAATCTAACTGTTGCATACCTTATTCTAAATGTCCCATACCTCAACCTAACTGTTCCATACCTGAATCTAACTGTCCCATACCTCATTCTAACTCTCCCATACCTCAACCTAACTGTCCCATACCTCATCCTAACTGTTCCATACCTCAACCTAACTGTCCCATACCTCATCCTAACTGTTCCATACCTCAACCTAACTGTCCCATACCTCATCCTAACTGTCCCATACCTCTAGTAAGTTTGTGGTAGGGGATTTGATTTAGTTGAGCAACTTCACAACATTTCTACTAAATGCTTTACTTTAACGCGTTTTTAATCCAACGAGAGGCAACTGTAATCTATTGCAAATGATAGATAAACAAACGGAAGCTTATTCTTTGAAAAAGCGTGTCCCAACAGCTTGATGAAAGTTTTTTGTGTCTAGCGAACACAATCGAATTAATTTAAATGTATTCCACAGTAAGCTCATAAATGTAGTTTATCATTGAACGTATTTGACTGAAATTCTTTGGGCATATCCGCGGCAGTTTGTGTGATAGATAAGCCCATTATATTCGCTATGCAGCAGCCTGCATACGTTTTGCACTGTGTTACCTTCATTAAAGAATCAGTAACCAGTTCGCTGAAACTCGCTCGCTGCGTTATGAGCTCAGGGCTTATTAATAATTAATTAATTGCAAATATTATTCAGGGACTGCTTACTATTCGAGGGACACTTAATGATTTGAGGGACTTTTTATTTTTGAGATACTGCTTATTATTTGAAGGACTGCTATTTAGTTGAAGAACTGCCTATTATTTCTGGGACTGCTTATTAATTGAAGGACTGTTAATTATTTGAGAAATTGCCTATTATTTCAGGGACTGCTTATTATTTGAAGGACTGCTTATTAATTGAGGGGCTGCTTATTATTTGAGGAACTACTGAGGAACAGTTCCAACATTAAAACTTCAGATTCATCTCTGTGACATACATCTATTTGAATTTTTTGTAAACACAACAAGTGAATAACAACAGTATTTATAATAAATTTTTTATAGAAAATGAAAACACAATGCGTATAATGATTTTTCCAACATATTTTTCAGGTAAATGACATACCATAATAAATAAAGATACAATAAAATAATATAATATAATATGATATAATATAATATAATATAATATAATATAATATAATATAATATAATATAATATAATATAATATAATTTAAAACAATATAATATAATATATTATAATATAATGTAATACGATATAATATAATAACTCACTTTAGATATAATAATTCACATATCTCTAAATATACGTATAATTATCATCCCAGGTAAAAATTAGGACGATCGAATTAGTATTTTGGAAGATGAGGAGAAACAAAAGTTTTGACTGAATAACTAGTGGATTTCTAAGAATAGCTACTTCAAAAATAACAAATTCGTCTTAAAATTTCATTGGCAAAAAAGACTTGGGTTCCTGAAATTAGCCAGTTATACCGTTAAAAGAATTACAATTTTTAACACTGAGCAAGTAAATGAATAATTTAATTAGAATTGATTCGTAGCGGTAACAGAGCAGTGAAATAGACTTTAACCCTTTGACTGCTTTCGATGCACAACGCACAAGTCATAATTTCTTGGAACGGAAGCTGTGGTACACAACGTAGTTCTTATCTCATGTCTGAGGTCAGGAAATGCTGCGTAGTCTCGAGGTCTGCCACTATACAGCCCTGCTTATATTTGTATTTACGTCTTGGTCTTCATCACATATCAAAGCATTTATTTCTTTTGAATTAACCAAAAAGATACAATCTTCTTGATTAATTATGCAGCGTAGGGATGTACTGTTCACTTCGGCAACCAGTCTTAAGTCTCATTTTATTGTCGATTGAATGGAAATTTCAGTCAATTACCGTAGATTCAGCGGTAACTGATTGGCATGTATTGTACCTTACTTTACGGTAATCGGATGTTGTAGGTAGACTGGGTAGTGTGCTAAGTAGACATACTATTTCAACATTCACTGCGTTAAGAAACTCATAAAGTGTAGGATTTTTGAGAAACTTACATACCAATACGTTAATAATGACTAAGCCTCGATTTCAATTTATTCCTAAAAATAATGGTACTGGTAGTTGAAAAAATATTCAGTATTATGGTCTCATTACGAAATAACTGTATAAATTCCTCCGACTCATTTTGCTGTACGTATGGTGGTTTTACGGAGCCAACTCAAAGAATTAAGATTAATATCTACGTAAAAAGAACATGCTCGGCTTACTTTAAGATTAAATTTGCTGATCAAGGTAAACGGTGGGCTCCGCACAATCTTTGTAAACCATGTGTCGAAAATCTACACCAATGGACAAAGGGCACGAAAAATAACTAGGATTTAGAATTTCTCAAGTGTGGCTGAAGCCACGAAAACATGTAAACGATTGCTATTTTTGTTTCACAAACAAGTTCTGGTTATAGCGAGAAAATACGACACAAAATAAGTTACTCAAATTCCGATTCAGCAATTCGTTCACTGCTTCATTCAGATGAAATTTCAGTACTTTAATTCAAAGACCTTCCTTTACTGAGCGATGAAAGGGATACACGTGAATTTAATGTATGCAGTGGACTTGACAGTGATCAAGACATTGTTTTTTACATTGACCAAAGAACGTGGCAATTTCAGTTAGTTAGAATTGAATGATTTAGTTAAAGACTTAGGTCTGTCGAAAGCGTTTGCAGAAGTGTTAGTTTCTAGAATAAAAAGAAGAATTTGTTGCAGGAGAAAACAAATGTAGCTTTTTATCGAAAAAGCGAGAGAGAGACCTCTTGCCATTCTTTAAAACTGAAGATTTGGTTTTCTGTTGGGACGTGCTGGGACTTTTAAACCGTGTTTCAGACCATGATCCAAGTGAATGGAGACTTTTAATGGATGGTTCAAAGAACAGTCTAAAGCGTGCTACTCTACATATAATGGAAATATGTTCACTGGGATCCTTATCGGTCACTATGCATTTAAAAGAAGAGCATGAACACAAAAGATCTCCATTAGATTCACTAAAATATCATGAACACAAATGGGCCATGTGTGTGGATCTAAAAATGGTATATTTTTTACTTGGTTAACTAGGCAGATATATAAAATATTCGTGTATCCTGTGTTCATGGGGCAGCCGCGCAAGGACAAACACTGAACAGAAACAGTGGCCAGTAGGAGAAAGTTTTTACGGGTAGGGAGAATATTATACACTAGCCACTTGTTGAAAGAGAGAAAATCTTTTTGCCTCCTTTTCAAATTAAACTAAGGCTGATGAAACAAGTTTTGAAAATTCTCAATGTGTAGAGCCACCGTTTCAAATTCATCTGCACAAGATTTCCCGGCTTGAGTTATGATACAATAAAGGCTGAGTTTTTGATGGGTCACAAATCAGAAAGTTAATGAAAAATCAAAACTTCTTGAGTTCGATAATTGACGTAGAAAAAGGCGCATGAGATTCATTTGTTGATGTTATGAAAGGATTTCTTGCAAACGAAAGGCTACTAACTATAAGTATTTGGAAGAGAAATTACTAAATAACTTTCATCATCTAGCCTGCAACATAGATACATCATTTTCTCAGGAGCCATCTTGACGAATTTCTTGGTAATCATGGCTGCTCAAGTGATGAATATAGAGAGCGTTTTCATCAAAATAACAAGATTATGCAGGAAAGATTTTAAGGCGTATGGAACACACATATGATGGTAGATCTACTGTTAGAGTATTCAGTGACTCTGTTGACATCAAATACTTCAGACACTCTTGCAAGCACAGTTTCTTCCGTGAATGTATAGGTAGGTGTACACTAGTTTGTGTTTTCTCCCATATATTAGAGAAATAGTTTGGATGTATTTAGTAATGGGTGGTCATCTTATAATGCATTTATCCTTTCAAATTCTGTTAACATTTCAATTTACATGCTGGAGCTATGACACTTAGGAAACTATTCTTACCAAGAAAAATATAAGCAGTACGTTGTATCATACAGTACGAATATACTGTGGAATGAAAATATAATGTGCTAGAAAAAAGAGTCCATATTTGATACTATCATGTCAAAATTAGTGAAAATCACCATAAAATTTAGGTCAATACAAATTATTCTGACCAGTGCAATAATTATGCTGCAGCAAAGCATGCAGAATATTGATTGCGAACCTGACGCGAGATGTTAGGCTCTCTCAAGGAATTTTGTCGCAGAACGTTTTCTATTTACTGAAAGAAAACCTGGTACGGTCCAAGTATTCCATCGTTGTCTCATGTATGCAAAATACGTGTTAGTGTTCTATAGAACATTGTAATATATAAAGTAAAACTGAAATTTTTCGATTCTAAGTCATAGTAGGTATTGACGAGCTTGCTTATTATATTGGGATTTTACTAGAAGATTCACACTGATTTCAAAAATTATTTTGCAATTCAGGAATATATGTAGAGATTTTTTATTGGTATGTGCTTCGATTGAAATTAACGACAATTCTCATCTGCTGTATTATGAAAACAACATCTTAGAGTACAACGACTACTCAATAAAACTCATTTAAAGCATATCCAGTTCTAGAGGCTACTTCCAAAAACAGAAAGAATGCGAGAAGGTTTTGCATTTCAGCATCCTCTTTAAATGTCAGCAGCAACTTCTTGTGAACGTCCAGAAAGTCTTGAAGAGGCTTCATCTGATCTCAGGTGCCGAGAGCGTCTTAAAGGAGCTCGACTAAATAAGAACAGGTTCTCTTGTCGAGGCAAGACTTGTAAGGTTTTTTTTGATTAAATACTCTCAAACGAATTCATATAAATGGAAATAAGTCCATTTCAAGACTTGCTTCAAGAATTATTGCATTGTATTCGGATGGTATGGTTTAGAGCAGGTAATGAAAACACCAGAAAATATAATGAGAATCGAGGTTTTAGTCAGAAAACAACCAGATCGTTGAATGTAAGAAAAATTTTATGAGTACCATCAGTAGCAGTTAGCAAACAATGCTCGTTGATAACAGTAAATTTCAAGGAGCGAAAATGAAAGTCGTGTATTTTCCTTATCATTTATTTTCTGCCCTCAGGAATAGTCCACAGATCATTATGTTCATCATTTTCTCCAATGGTTTGTTTCAAATTTAGTGCAGACCACAGGGAAATTGGAATATTCTGAAAAACACCTCATCATCAATTCAGTTATAACTGTGTTACGTTATCATTATGTCAAGTCGGCAGATTGATCGACTTTTGTAGAGTAGAATTCGATTCTTCGTGCAGGCTGAACAATCTTGCCATGAGAGCAAAATCACAAAAGTGAGTCTTCCTTCAGTTTTTATGCCATCAAAACAAAATCTCAAAAGGGAGAAAACGACTGAACCTCTCTTTTTACAGAAAATTCTTCCTTTATTAACACGACTCTTTTTATTTAAAGGGAAATACATGTTCTTTTGTCACACCATTTAACAGTGACACTCTCATGCAATTTCCTATAACTGATACCGAATCATTAACTTCTGAAAGGCTGCTCGTAGCATGTACTGTATGTACTAATACTTAATAATAATAATAATACTAACTTAAAAATTTGTAATACTTATACTTAAATGTATGTACTAATACTGAATGTATTTCAAAATAACATTCATGTTTTCGAAACATAGAAGTTTTGCCAGGGAATTTTATTCATTGAATTCTTAAAAAACAAAAAGCAATTTATAATTCAATGCTAGTAATCAATCACTAAATTAGTAGTAGTATTGATATGTTTTACATGGTTTATCTATCCCATTGTTTTTGAAATATGTACATGTCACACATTTATTGACATTATTTTAAGGAAATTTATACACGTATAAGTTTTAACTATTTTGTTGCTAGTTACACATTTGTGTTTTGTATGAAGTGTAAATTAGTACGTTTTCTTCAATGAGATAGCCGAAAATGCATGATACAATTTGAGGCCTAAAAGAGTTGTCTAAAAAACAGGGTGTAGAATTTTAAAATTTGAATATCTACTCTACCACATGTACACACAGAAATGTATTGTATGAACACACGAATGTGTTGTACACACAGAAATGTCTTGTACACACGCAGCAATGTCTTGTACACACGCAGCAATGTGTTGTGCACACACAAAAATGTTGTGTCTCAAAGAATATTTTCCTTCAATAAAGACATTCTCTTTCTTCTTAAAGGAAAAAAGTGAACTGAAATCGGTTAAGAAGAATAGGGACGTCAAATAATATTGAGACGAAAATGACATCTGCATTTCGAGCTGCCACCACATCAGTCCTGCCAGTGAAGTCTCTTCACGAGTGTTCTACAAAATCGGTTTCTGATAAAGGTCTTCCGAAGCTTCCAGTTCTTCGGATCCTCAAATATTCAAGTACATTCAAATATTCAAAGCTTCCAGTTTAAAACTCACGTTCGGACGTTACCTGCAGGAATCATGACTTTCTGAATTATCACAACGTTGCTTAGTTCAAATATGAAGGTAAAATTATTCCAGGGTTTGAAATTGAATGACGGATTGCTAGACGAGGTAGACCAGATTGAGTGGTCTGTTTCATAATGTATGTAGAGTGAAAGTGTGGTAGCATCAAGTCTATCATGCGGATGTTATTTTGCGAAACTGAAAAAGGTTGAGTTAATTTAAATTCAGTGCATTATTTTCCGAGGAAAAATATGTCGAGAAATTATTTATGATGGTCCTGACATAGGAATCTGAACTCGCATCTTTTTATTTTGATTTGATTCAATACAACAATTTAAAACGGCTGAAACAATTGTAATGTAAAGTCAATCGACACGCTAAATAGAATTCATACCACGAAATTAATTTGTTGCTAATGAACTATTATGTAAATATTTATACTTTCTACGTCAAAATGTGGAAGCAAAATGTATGAAAAATTAGAAATTCTACGTGACTGCACACTGTAGTTGACGATGCATACTAACATGAAGCCATCTAATGGCTGCAGAGCAACGCAGCTGGCTGCGTGCATTATTATTTAAATAGTTCACTCAACTTTTCAACGAGCTCCATTGAATTGATTGCAACTATGCCGCAAATTTAGCCGCAGTCCTTCCATACGTCGATTTTTGCTATCGGTTTTAATTAAATATTCACCATAAATACGATGAATTCCTATGTGTTTTTAGCAAAACTTCCATCACCTTGTTTTACTTAGCAGTTCATACTTTTATACTTAATTGAAACCACCGAATCATTACATATTATATATTTTTCTAATATCCACAAATTTCTGTAAAAGTTACTTCTGGTTTACGAAAAATAAATTTGCTTGTTAAATTTAATTTTCAATAAAATGCAAAATATTGAACCCTAAGAGTGTAACCCTCCTAAGAGGGGATAAACTTAATTGAATTCTTGTACAGCTTCACGAAGCGAGTGTTCATGAGGGAGTTGGCTAGGAAACAAAGAATGGGGTGCATGTGCAAATGAAAGTGCAGTGTGTCGTGTGAAATTAACAATATTTCAGAAAAATAAAGTGAAAACAACCTCTTTGGAGAGCATGGAAGCTTTAAGCCTCTGTTTTGCATTGAATTGGAATTGGTTCTTTGTTCTTATGTTTACAACAGCACTAATTACAGGTCATTGATTTCCTTACTAGGGCAATTGAGCATTAAAATCCTTGTATTAATTTGGTCAATCACATTCGACATTGAAGTATGGCGCTTCAGTGAGGCGTGCACATCATCAAACAATTTCATTTCTGCAGACAAAAATAAATTTAACACATAATGACCTAAGTTTCATTAATCATAGCGATCATACAAACATTATAAAATACTTAGGGAACCAACGAATGATTTGAAAGTACTACACAAATTTCGCGGAGTTGCCTTAAGATAACCTAGATCACAATAGTTACAAAAAGAAGTCAAATTGTGCCATGTTCTGCAAATTTGAAGTCCGAGTCACAATTTACTCAAAACGTTTTATAAATTTATGCATAGTTTCAGCATACTGAAGATATTTGAAATTTGAGCCCAAATAGCGTATTGACTTTAGGTTTTCGATTCAGAATATGTTTCTTTAGATGCTCCATTTGAAGAATATTTTAAATAAATTTTGAAAACTTAAAATGACATTAAATTGCATTTTAATTTTAGATTGTATTGCAGCACTCGATGTTCGCTCATAAGTTAATTGATTTCATCAAAACGTCAAGTATTACATCACAGTAACGTATAACATGTAATGTCTTATTGTCGAAAGTGAAGGAAATGTTGTATGTTCAATTCATTAAGGTCTAGATGCTGTTCAGCTTGAAACTAAACGCTTCCCTAAACGTAACTAAACTTAACGTTATCAATTTTAGGAACATATATTTTCCATTTTGAAGATGTTTTGTCATGTGATATCTTGAGTTACATAAGAAATAACAGTTCTCGACAGCCTTAAGCTATATACTCCCATCAACTTAATACAATGAACATGATTGACGTACAATTCAGTGGCATAAAAACTTGATGCAAATCAGTTTCCACAGATACCAAATAAATAAAATTACTTGAAATAGTTAATTTTAGTTATTCACGTTAACCTGTTAACCTGAAGTGTTTTTGTTATGGTGGTGCTTTTTCTTCAGCGGATGCACGCACTTTTATCCAGTTTATTGCATATTGCAGGGTGCTGCATTGTAACTTCCCTTTTTCAAAAGGTTCCTTTAAAAAAGGAAGTTCTGTTGCTGCACCCTCTATAAGTATATCTCAAGGTTTGGGCGCATCAACTTTGAAACATAGGAGCGACCCTGATTGCCCTGAAGCTCATCTCTGCCGTTGGCTGAACGCGAGCAATAAGGCAGACACAATTCTGAAGAGCGAGGGAAATCTTGGTTTCATATCAAGAATCTCTAGAGTGCAGTCGGGGCATATACAAAGTACACAGAGAATAGAGCGGGGTATGAACTCTGAACTAGGAATAAGCGAAGCTGCAGAGCCGTTGCAGCTTTGGTTGTCAATATGTACGGTATTGTCGCGAGGTGAGGCCTGTTGAGTTAGTACTGCATACGTAAATATGCAGTACACTAGACAGTTCCTGTGGAAATTCCACGATTTAGTTTTGACTAATTTGAAATTATCATACAGACGAATGTTTTGAAGATTTATTATTCTGTTTTAAACGAAATTTTTCAAGAATATATACACAACTTCCGATGACATGACCTAGACTCTACTATACATATATGTATATGTAGATATGTTTGTGCACACGTGAAAAGCAAAAACTTAAGGAATCATTGGCCATCTTTTTTTAAAGCATCCTCGAGAAAATTTGAGAGCAGAATACATGCAGAAAAAAATTCATCATGGAGCGAGAAATATTTTGAAGATGAACTTCGAATCATAAAATTCTTCTGTTTTACAATTGTACAATTCTTGCTGGCCTGGAGTACAAAGAAACTTGCACACTTGAATTGAAATGATATTGACACAGGTGCCCGTTCAAATACAATAAAATGTGACAAATTATAATTAACGCTGCAGCTCGCACGAAGGGCATTGGTATCGCGTTACACAAATAAATAGAGAAATTTAAAAGGTTCTAAAGATCACCAACCACTACGCATGCAGTTTTGTGGGAACATTATGGAAGAACATCAGATATAATTATTGCTCGTGATAACACAATCACGAGTACGCACTAAGGTGAGAGAAGGAGAAATGATTACGGTGGTTTTAAGTACTCATTAGTAAATAACAAGAATATTTAATGTTATTGGAAATACGATAGTAATTCGGAAATTCAAAAATGAGACATATATGTTTCATAAACACCCTAAATGGGGTTCAGTACTAAAGGAAATTTAGAGATAGTTAAGTAATTAAGAAGTAAGGTAAATGTTCTATAGAAGCGTCTACTAAGTACAGATGAGTAAGAGCATCAAAACAACTGAGCGCAATAACAAATTAGCAACACTGCTGTAGAAAGACTACAAGCAAAACTTCATTGTAACAACACTACAAACGCAACACAATATGGCGAGCTCTTCTAGATCACTAATTAGGTCATTATCAGAGTGGGCGCCTTCGAACGTCAGGGATCCTAGAGGGGTAATTTACACAAACATCCGAGTGTGGAAATGAGGATTCGACTAACACAACACAGCAGTGATACTTCAGCAAATTCAAGCAGGAATCCAGACCGTAAGCTGATGATGCCGCTGGTCAGGAGGAAGAAACACGCTGTCACTGAAATGGTTCGGAAAATTTCATTAGAAAGTAGATTGAATGATGAAGATTTCTCAGGAGCACCACATTGACGATATCAACTAGAACCAGAATACAAATACTCGGTTGAAGATAAAGAAAGTATATAAAGAAAGCTACAGATACAGAAAGTAGATAAAGTGACAACGCTTGACAATAGCAATTTAGCTCAGCAATAACATCGTTGTGAATACACAAGTGCCCTCAAAGACTCTGGATTAACTGGTATTCTGCATTAAAAACAACATCAAAAGAGATTCAGAAGGCATGTTGGAATTCAAGAAGGCTTGGAACTTCAGGAGCTAGATGCCATAAAGACTCGAGTGCCCTGAAGGATGTAGGACACTCAAAAGAGAGACAGATAGCTATTTGCACTCGCCTTTCCACAAGATTATTAGTGAGAAACTTTCAGAAAATTCAAAAGAGAACTTCTGAACGTCTCTTAAGCATCTTTGTGAATAAAAACAGCTGAAAATGCAAGAAGAGCCCTCACAATAAAACAATATTGAAAAAGCGAATCGGCACACAGGGACTAATATCGTTATCGTTTATCATTAATGTCTAAAAAGAAAATTTGTTTGTAATACACTAGAACTTCGTTCACTTCACTTAGGCACTAATAATGTTCTTCACGTGTACTTTTTAGTTTGTTTTTTAAATTTTGCGTGCATTCGTTCAATAGAACACATAAAGAAACACTTGATAAATTAACTAACTAATCTATTAATGACTCAATCAGTCAGACGGTGAGTAAGTAATCCTGTAAATTTGGAAGTCTCCATCTGTTAAAGCTAATGAAGCAAAATTGTAAATTCCTCATTCATGCGATTTTTTTCGGTTTCTATTCTTAGACATTGATTCATCCATATTTTCTACAATAGTAGAAAATCACCTTCCTTTACTAATGACAATTGAAGGGTGGAAAGCACTAGTGGACTACTTGCATTTTTTCCCACAGGAGAAAGTGCAAGTTGTCCACTAGTGCTGTCCACCCTTCATTTAGTAAACTACTGGATCGTAATCGCCTCTGTCTGCGCTGTGTTAGCGACAGCACGGGAGTGGACTACTTGCATTTTTTCCAGTGGAAAATATATTATATTTACCATGGGAAAAAATGCAAGTAGTCCACTAGTGCTTTCCACCCTTCTATTGGCAGGTTCTATAACATTTCAACTCCATGTGACTGACACTGCTACGTCCTTTAGATCTTTCCCTAATTCTGTGGGATTGGCCACTTGACAGTTTCCAATTTCCAGATGTATTTTGGGTGAGTTAATTTTATTCTTGTTAAGAAGAGCTTACCACATTATTTACACTCAGATTTCATGGATAATTTTAATGGTATTACAGGAGAACAAGTTGGATAAAGTTTGATCTTTTTTGGATTTAAGTATTCTTTATTCTGCTCTTATTTCATCTGTGTATGCGTCAATTAATTTTTTTGATTATTTTCATTATGACGTAATAATTTCCAATCTTCAAGTCATATATAAAAAGTCTCTTAAGGCCTTATCTGCGCCAGTGCATGATAGGGCTTTTATCGACGTATTCTGATTTCGTCTTTTATTTGAATGTAATACAACATTCATTTGTTTGCAATATTTTCCCGTATTTAAAATTTTTGAGAGTTATTACCTCTTGAAAGTAAGATGGCAGAAAACAGCTCTATGATATTTTTCTGAACAAAATCTTGACGAAGATACCTATTTTGAGCAGTCCATTCTTCATGTTTGGCCAATCATGATCAAGCTTACTCTAAATTTTAACATTCTTTAAGATTCCCATTTTCCAAGGCATCTTTTACTTTCAGCCAATCTGTTCGGGTTGCAAAAAAAAACTCAAATACACTCTCGTATCATTCACAGCCACGGCTAGTTTGTGGCAGTCTTAATGATGTTCTTCATACCCTCAGCCCTTGCATAAATTACTCAACCCTCGAAGTAAAACGTCTCAAAAGTTCTTCGTCCAAACTTTCATCGGTAGTTTATCTTGCGTTCGGAAAACTGTTTTTTAAGTTCGCTATTTATCTCGTTGATGTAAAGATTTTTGACAGTTGCGATTAACTTCTACGGTCTACATAATTAAAAAACGGTTCCCTGCAACGCGAAATAGAATACAAAAAGTTCTTCTTTCGTTCTCTTTTCACTCTGGTAACCACTTCACACTCTCAATGACTTTGTTGTGGAAATGTTGGTTGATAAAACTAGCATTTTAACTCTTCCTTAGTTGTATTGAAAAACGGTCATTGAAACTATTTCGTTGTTTTTACAACATATTTTCATCCTGTCGCTTTTTGACGAGCATGATACAAAAACACCCGCCTGCCTGGGTGAACCACCGAGCGCCCGCCTGCCTGGGTGAACCACCGAGCGCCCGCCTGCCTGGGTGAGCCACCGAGCGCCCGCCTGCCTGGGTGAGCCACCGAGCGCCCGCCTGCCTGGGTGAGCCACCGAGCGCCCGCCTGCCTGGGTGAGCCACCGAGCGCCCGCCTGCCTGGGTGAGCGAGGACTGTGAGGCGGTGGTGCGGTGCTGCCTCAGTCGAGTGAGGCAGATAGAGGTGTGTGGTGACGGAGCTGCGGTGCGTGGCAGCCTCAGTTAAAGTGAAGCTAATCAAGCGAGGCGCAATAAGTGCGCATTTCTCTTACAATCAAGTGGAAATATGAAGAAATATCATTTTAGGTATTGCGGTAGTGACCTATGTTTATTGATGTAGACAGCCATAAAGATGATAATGTATAGGTATAGATTATGTAATGAGTTAATTTAGATACATATATTTCTAGTTTTCTCCCTGAAAAATTGTTGCCTTCAATTAAATTTATGCCAGTCAATGATGATTTGTTTCAACTGGTCAACATATTATTGGGCATAATCATTTCCAAGGCGCTAAATGAGGTCTACAAACCTCAATTGAGAGCTCAGATTTTAATTTTTAAATGAAATTTTGACACAATTATACGTTACTTCATACTCTTTTGAATAAGTGATTATAATTTTATAAGATAGTGAAACACTAGCAGTTGATGAAGAAATCCTAATTTCTAATTTAAGAAAAACAGTCCTAATTTAAGAAAAACAGTTGTGAGGAGACAAATAAACTTACAAGTTATCATTCAAACTTTCTTATAATATCGAAAAATGGAGGAGAAATTGTTCAGGTAAGTAATAAAAGACTCGAAACGTATAAAACGTCGTCGCAAATCAAACTTCTTGATTTTCTTGACCTGGTATTACCATACGGAAAAACCTTTTTCATATTATTCAAAAGTCCTCGTATTCCTTCATTAAAAAACATTTTTCTTAAGCCTCATGCCAGTCGACATTATTGAATTATTCTAAATCAACTTTATTTGTGCGACTTTATGCTTCAGTTTCGTGTTTGCTAACTTTCCGTTTACGCTTTCATGTTTCTGTAACCTTAAAATTTGCATCATGTATGGTGGGTCTCTCTCATACGCATTTACCTACCCGATTTATCACACGTTATACCTATAGACATACATATTTCGCACGTTCACATGATAATATGAAACTAGACTAGTTATTACAACAATACTATGAAAATTCCATCAACTCGTTATGAGTTTGCTGTGCAAGTCAAAACATATGCGCTGTGCTATTTATTTTCTGAAACACGTATTAACTTTAACGATCGTGGCAGGCTCCAGATGCTGGAAATTGCAAGCTAATGTTCGCTGGAATTAATTTTGCATCGACTTGGTGCTTATGACAACTAAACAGAATATTACATAGAGTTCTGAGGTTTGAAAATAAATTTTGTAAGAATTTCTGACGATACAGAACACAAGCAACAAGTGAGGCATGTATGATACATACGTCCTTAACGTGCAAAATACACGCCTTGCTACAGAATGCTTCCCAAAACTTCATAGAAGTAAAGTAATCGATTAAACCTAATAAAATATATTTATTGATACAATGAAGTTCAATTGATTGACGACGTAACTGACAAACGCATTAAACAGATTTGTTTCTTAAGTTTTTTTCGTGATTAAATATGTTTGCTCCAAAAAAATCACCAGAAGACAGTAGTAAAAAATGTAAATGAGTGAACAATATTAGGGTCTGAGTGGTTTGTGTTGTGTGTCCATCTCTGTTGATGATTAAGTAGCGGCTTATGCATAAAATTTTTTGGTTTTACAATAATATTTTCTCTACTTGAGATGAGAGAAAAATTTTGAAATCCATTGAAAGTAGTTTACATTTAATCTTTTTGTAACAAGCATTATTCAAGCAAGCTGGGATCAACTTTGAATATGGATTGGCTGCCTTAAATGAGTTCGCTATGCAAAAACTTTCAAGGATCTTTAACAGAAGATTCAGTCTAGTTTATCTACTCATAATATGCTAAAAAATAAAAATATATAAAGGAATTGAAACCTGTATTTACCACGAGAGAAGAACAATTTCGAGTATAAAGAAATTTTATAATATACATAATCTTATTCATTTACTGGAGTACTATAACATCACTCTTTTAAGAGTTGACGGGAAAAATCCCATTTAAAGTTAAGAAATATGAATACCTTCCGTAGACTTACTATGCGCAATTTATTGGAACTTGCTGGTGCCTGTGCTGCAACTAAAAGCACAAACACATATAGGAGAAATAAGTAATGTTATGTAAGTTTTACTGTATATTTTGATTTCTGTATTTGATCTCCGTCAGGCTAAGTTATGAGGGCGAAACTTTCCCTGTGTTCAGAAAAAAATGCTCAATATTTCGAAACCCAATCAGCTCTCTGCTCTGGCACTCTGGCTACCAGGTGCAAGTCAAGTTATATTGTGACACTGCATGTGAGATCTGGAAAGTCAAGATACAAAAAATGTATCAAAGTACAAACATCGAACTCCTATTCAAGTAATGACATCTGCTCCTGAACGTCTCCAAACCGCTTAAGGCCTTGGGAATGGAAAATCTTTGAAGAGACTAGGCAAATCCATTTGGCGTGGAATATTTTTAAAGTTTTCCAGATTTTTATAAAATTCGGGAATTAACTCACTTTGAAATGAAAAACTGACCCTGCTACAGTCAATTGAAATTCGCGACGGACAGATACGGAAACCCATCAGTCAGAATTCAAAGTTTGAGTAAGAAAGGACGGTGCATAGCGGTCACGTTTGAAATTTAGTGACAGGTATCCGGCACGAAACTGAGCATTGGGCGACAAATTGGCTCAAAAATTCTCAGGCCGAACAGTTGTGACAGTTTAAAATATGAATGGCCTTTGTATGTTTCTTGTGGTTTATGCTTGTCCCTTATCAATTTGTACGAACCTTAATTTTACGACAGTTCTTATCATGTCAGAAGCATTTTCTGACAGGCTGAGAAGAACGTGCTGGGTATGCATATTAAAATTAACTTCAAAAAACATCAATTTAAGGTAATATAATTATATCAGATGAAATGGTTGCACATATATACTCCTCTAATTGATGGCGTACTCATCTAGTTGTAATTTGTCAGATGAGTGCACTGAATGCACCTCTGGTTCTTGGCATGTAAACTTAGTCTCCAAAAACCTTCTATTTAAGGTATAATAATCATGCAAGAAGAACACGCTGCGTAGTTTTCTACTTGATGGCATGGAAATCAACTCGAAAGAACTTTGCAACATTCGACTACCGTCAACAAAAAAAGCATGAACGAAAACAATTATGACGCTTCCACGTATGGTTTCTACTTATACTAGACACTTCCCAGGGAAATTTCACGAAATAGATTTTACTGATTTGAAATTATTATAACGATGAATGCATTAAAGAATTACAACGAATTATTTCGTTTTAAATCAATAGTTTTTATTAATTTCATTTAGAACTTCCTTTCTGCATCTTATTTACCGATAACATGGCTTAGATCATACTCGTTGAAATTCATTGGTTTAAAAGCGATAAAATTAAGGATCTAGGAAATAAAATAAATTTTTCAGTTTTACACGTGAATATTTTTCATCAATATATACAGAAATTCCATTCTGCAACTTATCTACCGATAACATGGCCGTGTTAGAGAAGGAAGCTAATAACAGAAAAACTTTAATATTTTATAGTGATCTGGTGCCTTTGGTATCCTCAATACAATGCTTATAATCAGAACTGGTATGTATATATTCCAAGCATTGCATTGTGGATACTAAAGGCATCCGATCACTATAAAACACGCCATTTTTTCCGCTATTAGCTTTCTTCTCTTACACGGCAATGTTATTGGTAGATAAAATAGAAAATAGAAGTCCTGCATACATTCATGAAAACTATTCAGATTCTGATAATACCACGGGTAAAAGAGAAACATGTATTTTATTTGATAGATCGTGAATGTTACCACTTTTAAATCAAGGAATTTCAACGGGTACTATTGGCCATGTTATCAGTAAATTAGATGCACAATGGAGGATCTGTATACATTAATGAAAAATATTCGTTTAAAGCACAATAATTCGTCTCAAATTTTTAATGCATTCATCTTTATAATAATTTCAAATCAGTAAAATCCAAGCCGTGGAACTTCCACGAGAACTGCCTAGTACATGGATACCCGTTCTGATTTCAGTTCAATAATTTGTATTCAATGATAGATTGGAAGTAATGGGACGGACACACAGAGAAAAAGAGAGATGGCGATACACTGTCTATTATATGTGTAAATTTTATACATTTTTTCATTCCTTCGTTGATTTTGAATCAACTTTTAAAATTTGTCGGTGGGAAAATATACTGAACTTGATTGATTTTCAGCACAAGTTCAAGCTCTGTGCCTTATGGTGCTTTTAATGACCTTCAGTTGTTTACAGCAATTGAGTTTTTGATTTGCTGTTTCTGCATATTTACACCAGTCATCTTCGACTTCACACTGCTTGTAGCGCTTGAGGTGAAAACCTACTATCCTGTTAGTATAGTGTATTCACAGATATTCGTAGGGCTGTCGAGATTCTAATCTCTTTTCTCGTAAAATTTATTCATACGGATATTCGTAGGGCTGTCGAGATTCTAATATCTTGTCTCATAAAACTTATTCCTGCATAAATTCGTAGAGCTTCCGAGATTATAATCTTTTGTGGCATATAATTTGTGCGAATAAATAAAGCTCATACGGAGCATGCTGGTAGCTGGTACCCTGGATACATGAAAATGGCATGAAAAACCTCGCTCTAACTAAATATTATTAACCTGTTATTGCGCGATGTTCATTCGATACGTATGTCAATTACAAGTGTCGTAAAATCACAATGGTGATGACATTTTCATACTAAGGATCTATTTACTCTGCATAATAAAAGCTATTTTGTATTTACATATGTGTTTTTGACGTCACGCACTATGAGAAAGATAGGATAAAATTCACATTTCTTAAATATAGTTATTGTGGATGCCAGAGGGGCCGGATTATTATGAAATGCAAGATTTTTTCCGTTATTATCCCTCTTTTTCTTCAATAAGGAAGCTCCTTCAGAAAAGCTGCGTCGGCTGGCAAATGAAAGATAGAAGAGGGGAAGAAAAACTTATCTCAACATCAACAAAATGCAGTCCGAGAAAAAAGAAGAAGATTGTACACAAACTAGTCACAAGACATATTAAGTGCTATACGATTGTATGAATGAATTAGAAAATTTATCAGATGACAAAAAGAAGGTGAAGAAGAAAGAAGTGCTCGATTAGATGACTACAGAAATAGATTGCAAGAACTTAGAGACAATGAAAATGAAGTTAAAAGAAGGGTAAGAAAGAAGAATTTGAAGCAAAGTGCAAACCGACGATTAAATAAAAAATTCCAAGCTAAAAGAATTACAGTACTTCTTGATTTGCGATGAAGAACACGTGAATGAATAGAAAATGGTGCTATTGAGGAGACTAGTGAGAGAAGATGCGACAAGAGAGGAAAAGAAAATGCAAAGAGAAACAAAACTTGTGAGGAACACAATAATGCTGAGGCCATGGGCGATCGTAGAGATGTAGGCTAGATGTTGTGATATTGAGAGCAGATAATAAAAAGATGAGAGAAGTATTGTGCCACGTCACAGCGGTGAACTGAATACATTATTCCTAAATTACGGAGCGAAACATTTCGTCCCTGATTAACCGAATGAAGATAACTTCAATAATTGCTGCCACGAAGGAAGATTGCGGTCTCCAAACTCAAGTGAATTTCCACGTCTTCTTTTCTGGGTGCTGCAGCAAATGCTCATAATATGAACTTCAAAGACAACATTAGATCTCATAATTCATCCGTGGCTTTCGGCTCATTAGGAACTCAGATAGCAGATCCTTTTGGTAGAAGTCCATATTGTTTCAGAGTTCACGGACTGCT
>VCRD01003366.1:937-41717 GCA_006783055.1 Trinorchestia longiramus | reverse complement strand
AGAAAAAAGAAGAAGATTGTACACAAACTAGTCACAAGACATATTAAGTGCTATACGATTGCATGAATGAATTAGAAAATTTATCAGATGACAAAAAGAAGGTGAAGAAGAAAGAAGTGCTCGATTAGATGACTACAAAAATAGATTGCAAGAACTTAGAGACAATGAAAATGAAGTTAAAAGAAGGATAAGAGAGAAGAATTTGAAGCAAAGTGCAAACCGACGATTAAATAAAAAATTCCAAGCTAAAAGAATTACAGTACTTCTTGATTTGCGATGAAGAACACGTGAATGAATAGAAAATGGTGTTATTGAACAGACTAGTGAGAGAAGATGCGACAAGAGAGGAAAAGAAAATGCAAAGAGAAACAAAACTTGTGAGGAACACAATAATGCTGAGGCCATGGGCGATCGTAGAAATGTAGATGTTGTGATATTGAGAGCAGATAATAAAAAGATGAGAGAAGTATTGTGGCACGTCACAGCGGTGAACTGAATACATTATTCCTAAATTACGGAGCCAAACATTTCGTCCCTGATTAACCGAATGAAGATAACTTCAATAATTGCTGCCACGAAGGAAGATTGCGGTCTCCAAACTCACGTGAATTTCCACGTCTTCTTTTCTGGGTGCTGCAGCAAATGCTCATAATATGAACTTCAAAGACAACATTAGATCTCATAATTCATCCGTGGCTTTCGGCTCATTAGGAACTCAGATAGCAGATCCTTTTGGTAGAAGTCCATATTGTTTCAGAGTTCACGGACTGCTATATCGTAAAACTTCTCACTCAAATCAACCTTATATAATAAACACCGTTCCGTGCATATGTATAATACATGTATACATATATATATATATATATACACATGTATATATATATATACAGGATGGCGCATAAGTAACACCACCTTTTAGAAAACTATTAACAACAAACTACAGAAGGTAAAAAGATCGTGATAAATGTAAATGGTAGAAAAGTTCTTTAAGTTTAACTAAAAATTAAGTATGGAATGAATGGATTAATTGATCATTATGTCATAATGAATCAGTTAACTAATTAATTATTAATTTTCTAAAAAGGAGATGCTACTTATGCGCTGCCTCTATATACATTGATATGTATATGCATATATATGTATGTGTGTGTATGGTGTCATGCATTGTGGAAAAGATGGAAGAAAATTTGTATTTTTGAAATTTAGGATCTTCAAAATTTGATCATGTTACGAGCAGCTGCGCATCAAAGAAACAATTTTTAAAGCATTGCATGTATGATATTTTCAGTGCATGTATGTGGAACATTGCATTACGAATGCCAAAAGCTATGAATTACTATGGATTCCGAAACTTTTGTCTGCATTAGCCTGCTTAGTTCAATACGGAAACACTTCGGAAAGGCAAATCTGGCAAATGAGAGGAAGTGAAGGCAAGGAAGAAACTTATCTCAACAACAACACGATGCAGTCAATTTATTGAAAAACACGTGAATTTTTTTCACGTGAGGAACTGCTAGTTATGTAAAATCAATGACATTGTGTGCTAATAAATATGTTTCTACTTTCCTGTTTGATAGGAGAAATGAATTTCAAAAGAAGCCATCACTCAGGGGTTAAAATAAAGCGTTTATCTTAGACTAACAAGTAATACGAATACTGCTGTAAAATTACTGCCATTTTACTAATGTCGTACATGGAAAACCATTATGAAAACTCATTCGGAAAGGCGGCGTCAACTAGCAAATGAAAGAAATCAATTTATTAAAAAACACGTGAATTCTATCAGTGCCGGTTACTATTATAGGAATAAAAACAAGTTTGTTCGCTCACAAGATTGATCTCGGGTATCTGTGTAAACATGAAATAATAATTAACTGACCCCTGTTCTTCATGATGCAGTAATTTGAAGCATGGGTGAGAAATCTGTATATAGGATATGTCTTCACTCACAAAATATATTATCGTTCATGGGGTCAAGACCATTAGGTGTGAGATCGAAGGAAAAGTATCCATCATACGTAGATTCTCTTACAATGATTGTCTGAGAAAGTTTTGCAGAACTTGGTGTGGTTCTGCTCTCGGGAAGCGAGTAAAGAGCGTCTGGTACGGCAGAGATAAAAAATATGCATGAAACGGAGGGAATTTGGCGGGAGTGTAGCAGCATCTGAGATGAATAATGGGACAGAACTGTGGTTGGGTCTGAAGAGTGGAATTGGAGAGGGTGTGGGAGGAGAAAGTTCAGGCGTAGGATCAATATACGTACTATAGATATGGTGAGACTGAGCTTTAGGGCAATTGCTGTAACGCCACTTCGTAAGTCACAGGGAGTTGGATATTCGGTATTGTTTGGATGGTATTGGGTGACAGTGAAGGAGTGAGTCCATACATAGATACGGATACACTGGGTCATTTCGTAGTTCAGGAAACCGGAAAAAAAGGAGTCTCTAGTGTCGGAGGAAATAATGGAAACCGATACTGTGTCCTGGCTCTTCGCAGTTAGTTGAAATGTTTTTTAGTGTCTCTCATGGAAAAAAACACATCTAACTTTGTTTACTCAGACCAGCTATACATTTACATTTTAGGCGTTTCATGTCCTGACCGAAGTTGCAAACTTGTACCAACGATCGCACGCAAGACAACTCAGTTTGAGGAATATATTTTTAAATGTTTTAATCGTGTTAAATTAATTTCTTCTATTTACTCCTATGAATTTTTTTCTGTCAACAAAATTGAAACGTTTATTCGATATTTTGTTTGAATTTTTCGATTAAATTCGTGATCCGTGCCTTAAAAGAAGAGTACAATTGCTTCAAGTAATTTACCAATATACCTCTTTTTAAATTGTTTATTAAAATCATATCTGCACCAAATTCAACAGTGTGCATTCTGAATTGGAAATTAGCCTTTTAAAGTAAGGGAGGCACCTGAGATATGGAAGAAAATTAAATTCTCAGAATATTAAAAAAAGAAAAACAACGATTATTACGGGTTCTAACGAGCCAAAGTATTTATGCGTCTATTATTTGTCTGAAAATGCATAGAATTGAAACTTAGTGCGTCAAATATTGAAAGTGAATGCCTCAGCACCAACTTCTACCGGTAAAGCATGTTCGTTTTCACGCACGTTGCTTCATAGTGCAGCTTACGTGAAGAGGAATTAAGACCAAAATCCTTTTTAAATTTTGATTCTTAAAACCATCATCAACGTCCTTCGAAACCATGTTGCTAAAACAACAATCCATCACCGGATGATTTCAATTTTCATTCACGGTGACAGGTTCCGAAATGTGTGTTTGCATAACAGACCAATTAAGTTTTAACTCACGGTCATAAATCACGTTAAATTGATATAGAATATTCATGTTTGAGAATTGTATGGGAGGATTTTTTCCCAAATCATAAATTGCGCCAAAAGAGATTGTTGCAAAGGCAAAGAGAAAAAAGCAAAAATGAATTGAAAAATGTACGAATAATAATTTAATATGAACTGTCCGACTAGACTAAGATTGCCATTAGTTTTTAGATTTAGATTGAAGATGATCTAGAATCAAGATCAAAAAAGGTGACTAAAGATCGTAATAAAGTTTAATAATTAACTTATGTTAAAAAAATAGTTCAAATTATTCGAATTTCTACGAGGGATAAACTATATTCTTTTAAATTTTAAGCAATAGTGAAGGCTCTGACGTGTCAGTCTTTTTGTTAAATCTGCTGACACAAGGCAAATCTGCAGGTGTTAATCGACCTCTTGAATCTAATTCATTCCTTTATGCAACGAGCTAACATTTCAACAACCATTTTTAATACATGTATTCAATATTCATTATAACGCTGACATCCTTAACGGAACATTTTTTCTCCATAGAAGCTTTCAGTAGACATGAAACTTCGCCAGTAGTGTCTCTTGTCTCTAATTTACTTGATGTCCAGACGGAGAAATTTACTTTCTACTCTTGTTGAGGTCTCAAATTTCCGTCCGTGAGTGAAACAAAGACACACCGGAAATTCTATGATGATTTGAAGCCTCACAACTCTGGATGCAAGGAATCAGATCAGAGGCATTTTTGAATAAAGGAAGAAGCTCCTCAAGGAACATGAGCGTCTCCGCAGTTTCTTTCATTTCATAATAACTAGATGCTGAAGTTGTAATCTTCTAAAGGAGAGATGTTCATTATAATATATTTCTGCGCATTAAAAGACATAGATATTTATTATAATATTTAGATATTCATTAGAGCAATGACAATGGCACCTTATACCACTCCGCTTGACAGAAAGGAGTAGATTTACCTCGTAAGAATGATAGCTTACATTGTATGGAACCCAGACATGCTTTGCATCACCTTGCAAAAAATACGTATACTGTATTGGACACGTACTGTTTTGTACGTCATCAAGGTTAGCATCATAAGAATATTTATTTCATTTTAATTAATTCCGGTGACTGACGTAGCAGGAAGTAAACTTACTAATTAAGACGCGGAAACTTCGTTCAAGAAACGTGGAGTTGTAAGAATCCTGAATTACGTTGGAAAAAAGCACAAACTTGCGTTGTAAGAAGCATGGAGGGTGCGTCAGAAAAGACAGTTGCGATATTAGAAACATGGGGATACGTAGAGATACATCCTGTATTACGCTCAGTCTTTTGCTGATGTGACTTTGGTAGAAACGACTAGGCGAAAATATCTTCCCAAACATCGACCAGCTGCATCACGCCATACATACTCACTAAGTCTTCATGGCGACGAGATTCATCCCACTTTGTGTCGCCATTTGTTTGGTGTAATGGACGCGTGCGCTATCGCACCGTCACCTGTCGTTACGCAGGACAGCGGTCGATTGCGCCACACTATAAGGGAAATGTCCCACATTGTCTCGACCGTTCAGCGCACGTTCCCTCTCCAAATTATGACCGTTCAGCGCGCCGTCTCATCCCAAACTATGACCGTTCAGCGTGCGTTCACGTCCTAAATTATGACCGTTTAGCGTGCGTTTCCGTCGCAAATTATGACCGCTCAGCGTGCGGTCTCGTCTCAAATCATGACCGTTCAGTATGTGATCTCATCTTAGATTATAACCGTTCAGTGTGCGGTTGCACATCAAATTATAACCGTTCAGCGTGCGACCTCATCTTAGATAATAAACCATAGGAGCTGGGCAAGTAAAACCCAAGCTTCAGGAGACTTGAAGTTGGCAAGCATTCGAAGTGAGGAAGAATGTACGTCTATTTTGATGTGGAGTAACACACTATTGAAAATGTGTTCTATAACTCTTGAAAACTCCAGAAACTAAACTTCTTGGTCAAGTGAATTTGATGTATGGCTACAAAAGTCGCTACCGATGCTGGTGAAATTAAATTATCCTATTCTACTAAAAATTTTGATGGGTTCTAATGTTTATGAACGAAATTCTCAATTCTTAAAACTGGTCGGTTTTGGTACGCATTTATATGGCTAGTTAATGCACCACGTTTTAAAATATTCTACGTACAGTAGTACTAATTGTATTTCAAAGAAGTACCCCTATATTAGCTGGAAGAGAAATTTTAGTTTAAACAACTATTGCTTGTTTTTGAAAGTCAACCTACGTCGTTTCAAAATCAAGATTCAACAGTTCAGCATATCAAAAAACGGAAATCGATCCACTTTCTCAGAGCTCTCAACGTTTCGAAAAAAAGCCGGTGTAGTTCAGAACGTCTCGGAAAAACGCCGGTGTAGTGCAGAACGTCTCGGAAAAACGCCGGTGTAGTGCAGAACGTCTCGGAAAAACGCCGGTGTAGTGCAGAACGGTGTAGTGCAAAAGCCGGCATACTGCAGAACCTTTCGGAATAACACCGTTGTAGCGCAGGACGTTTTGAAAAAACGCCAGCGTAGTGCCGAACTTTTCGGGAAAACGCCGGCGTAGTGCAGGACTTTTCGGGAAAACGCCGGCATAGTGCAGAACTTGTACCTCATGCTTCCGAACGCCATTTTGAGTGCAAGTCGCGGTCACATTGAAGACGACGTTTGACTAACGATGTGCAGGCGGTCATTGTTGAGGGAATGGAGCTTTGTAATGGTAGTCTGTCCGGGAGTAAAAGACTTCAAAAAGTGGCTAAAATTCTCAGGGAACGAGTTAAAATTTTTCCAAGAGAATTCCTGGAAAAGATTTTAGCAGTTCTTTGTTCCGCAACTAAATATCGGGTAAACTCGAATGCTTCGAAGCTTCTCATTAGAAAGATAGTTTGAAATATTAGGATGGCATTATTTCTTGCAAAATAACCACTCTGCTCATATCTTTGCCATGTTTTATTACATTCAAATTGATTTCGTAGGTAAATTAAAAATAAAATCCAATGCTAATGACGAATGAACATGTGACTTACTGATAACAAATTGGAAGCCCGCAAATTTCATTGTATTATATCGTGTTCCTCTATTTAGCCATACTTCTTTTAGCCACTTCTCATTTATCTCTTTAGAATATGTATAACACATATGCTTAATATCTTTAATAACCCTTTATGATTTTTTCATCTGTTTTCTCTTTACAATACATTTTGTCAAGGCTCACAATCAAAACCGCTTTCTATTTACAACACGTTGACGGGGCTTACATCAGGGATGTCTAACAACACACACGCAGTTTATCGCTAAGTACGCACTACGTGGAGTCCTCTACACTGAACCATTATTGTAGTATTCATTTCTCTGACGGATGCTTTCTAAATGTTCTTTCGGCTGCAACTATTTCTCTTGTTTGTCTCTTGCATCGTTTGTCTTTTCTACAGACGCATCATAATGTTGCTCAGGCACCAAATGTTTTGCTGTTTGTCACCTGCAATATTTTTATTTTGCCACAGTAGTGTTTACCGGCTGTTATTATTTCACCTGTTTGTCTCATTCACAGACGCTTTGTACTGTTGCTTCGGTTGTAAAAAATTCGTTCTTTCTGGCCTTCATTGCTATTAGATTTTTTTCCCCAAGGATATGAGCCACAAGATCTTGTTAACTTAATTTTGTCCTGGAAATGTGTTTTCTTTGAGACACAGATGACAGGTGTCTGGTAAGGTCCAAAGTTTTCAGTGAAAGTCGGCAAGTTTTAGCAGGACTTGATTTTTTCCGTCATTTCAGTATACTTTCAAAAATGTGTTTACGTTTGTTCAGGAAACTCATGCATCGATGTTTCCATCACTTTAACACAAGTCCGTGAACGTAAACGTGCAAAAGCAAGTTAACTCTACAATATCTATTTTATTATGCGTATATTCACGCACATTCTACCACATGTTAATACCCATTTTACCTACTTAATCATCTAGCGTCACCAAAGCGGGCTCACAGGTAATTATATTAAAAAACTGACTTATTCAGTGATTCAAATGAGTCCTAATAAATGGGGGAACAACTTTTAGCTTCATATAATTCCTCATCTGATGAACTGATAGTCGGAGGCAGATCGAGAGCAGCAGTTAGTCGGAGGTAACAGAGTATCAGTAACAGGCAAGAAGTTGTCATAGAGAAGTTGTGATCACAGCGAAGGCACGAAGGACTACTTTGGTACGAATTTTGTGCCAAAGTTGTCACAAAATTATATTAGATGAAGTGACATACATAGCGTTTCTTCACACGTAAGATGACGTGAAGGTGATCGTGCTAATTAACTGATAATTGTTATATGGCGCTTTTGAGCAGTAACAGTTTACTGAAACCTATTATTACTTATTCGCCAGGTCAGAAAAAAGTATTAATTTATACTGTATTATTATAGTATTTTATTTAACTTGTGTTCAATGCACGAGAAGAATTTTTTGTTGATATTCAACTTTCAATGAACGTCTAACGTTATGAAATTAATAGCAGAAAAAATATTTTGTAAATTTATAACGCTTGTGTTGAAAAGATCGATTTACTTTCCAGTTGTCTGCGAAACTTAAAGTTTAACTTACTAAAAGTATCTGTTAGCACTTTTGAACCTTTAATTTCAAATTCAGGTGTGCTCCTATTTGCTGTAATTGTTTTTACGAAGACAAAATTTTATTGCACTATTTAAGGAAAGTTCCTCTTTATTGTGAAGAGAAATTTAAATGAATTTGCGATGGAACATATATTAATGTAAACCATATCCTCAATCCTGGTCCGTTGTGCATTTGAATTCGTCGGTATTTTTACATTGTTTGTTTTACAAAATTCCAAAACTGTGTTCAAACTGAAGCAAAAATTTTACACTAATTTTCCTGTACCTCTCAAATTCAATTCTAGATATTTAAAATAGTTTCTTCTGATAAATTACTCTAGCTGAATCATCGAACGTACGAGCGTACTGCGATGTTCTGGTGCTGCCCAGTCAATGTTCTTAGTTCATCCTCGCTGTAAGTTGTGGGATCTCCTTACGTTAAAGGGTGAGGTCTTTGCTGCAGTATGATATATATTGTTAAATTAGGCCACTAAACTGAGTTGTCTGCGACCTAAAGCCGCCGTTCAATTTCACTGAGCGGTGTTTTTTCTAAGGCTGGAACGTGCATTGTCAGCCAAGGCCCAATGTATAGGGTTAGGAGACTCGAGTTTTAAGGCGAAGAACAGTTTCTGTTTGCAATTCCATGTGTAGCGTGATTGGATTTTGATAGTCAATAGCAATTTCAATAGTAATGACAAGACACTTTTAATGAAACTTTCAGCTTGGTATTGTTGAAAACGAGAAAGTGTCCGTGGTATTGGTCGAAAGGCTATTTATTTTATTTTAAACGATCTTGGGGAAACAAAGTTACACGTGACTATACGGAGCGATGTGCCACGCTTATTGAAGAAAAAAATACACAATGAAATTTAATCAGCATTCCTTGGTTGCAATGAATGTTTACACACATAGGCTCTTGCATGTATGTCATTACGAGGGTAGATTAAGACTGGTGTTACTGAGTGCATAAGAAGAGGCGTTACATAATTAATGTAACGCCTTGTCAAATTAATGATATGGCATCTCAAAATTATGCTCAATTCAAATTGTAGATGATCCCCTTTCATAGTTTTGAAGTTAAGATACACATGATTGTTTTATAATTTTGATTTGTGGATGTACATTATCTTTTCCCATAATATGGAATTGTAGATGTGAATGATCTTTTTTCAGTGTTTTAAAATGTAGATATGCATGATTTTTCAGAATTTAGAAGTGTGGATGTTAATGAACTTTTTTCAAAATTTTTAATTGTGGTTATCGATGATTTTTAAAATTTCATATCAAATCAGAAATTAATTTGTAAGCTGAAACCCAGTTCGTATGACCATCTGAATTACTTACTATGTTAGGAGACGGCATGTATCTCCTCTTGTTCTTGAAGAGCTGATCGGCTCCAGGTTGTGTTCTGAAGCTCTGTTGTTATTTTATTTTCTGTCATTACCGTTAACATCTATGAAAATTTTTTGAATAATAGTATTGAGGATTAATATTGTTTTTTTAAATAATTCCCTTGGATAAATAAGGAAACATAGACCTCCACGTATACTTATGACATAACTACCTGTACGTATACTCTTTACTTAAAAATAACTACCTGTACCAAAATTAAAACTAATACTGCAACTATAATTAGATTGCTGTCAATGTTTTATATCTTTTCAGAGACCTCTACCGTTCAGTCCGTTAATCAACAAAGAGAAATTTTGATTTTAATGAAAATATCTTAATGACAAAAAATATTTGAGGTCAATACATTGAATTAATACGGGATATTTTCATATAAATGAAGAACCGAGGCAAAGTACACACATGGTGTAAAATTCATCCCTACAATTCTATCGTCAGTACATTTAAAAATCTTTTAAAATCAATGCTCAATTTTCTACCATCAGCATTCATAAAAAACAAACAAACACCCAATAACTATCTTACAATCAGTCTAACACTTGTTATCAGTGAAATAAAGGTAAGGTCTCTCAAAGACCATGAGATAAAACACCCCTAAAATCAAAACATGTTTACAGTAAAGGTTCAGGGAAAAACGTAGATGTCTCACAAACCTCCTCGACTTTTTTGGAGAAATCAATTGCATACATGACTAAAAAAACCATCGATCTTGTAAACCTATATATTCAAAACGCCTTAGACAAAGTTGCCGTAAAATGCTCATAGTCAAAATGAAAGTGCATGGAAAACAAGGCAACTACTTTTGTGAGATATGAAACTAGCTTACTGATCACACTCAACGATTGATGGTTCACGATCAAACCAGCGATTCAACGACGGCGAGGATAACTCATTGAGACCTTTAAGTACCTCAACAGCCTTAACGACGTTACTCTGGAAGAGCTTTTCGACAAACACAGTAACATCCAAACTAGAAACATTGACCAAAAACTAATAACAAGAAACTTCAAGACTTCCCAAACTCTGAACTTTTTCTAGTTAAAATTGTCAAAACTTGAAACCAGCTCCCAGAGAACATCGTTTCTGCAGACACTGTGAACACATTCAAAAATTGGTTTGACAAGTATTGGATTAGGAACTTCCCGGTATTATAACGTTCAAATTCTATGTCTCTAACCTCTAGGGTCTGCGTATGATTGCGGTACATATGAGTGACTAAAATACTTGTGCGTGAGTTAAGTGCTTGTACGTAACTGAAATGACGCATGATTGAGGTGTACGTTCGTGGTTGATGCCAGACTACATGCGACTTAGTAGCAACCTAAGACTGGACGATACGGCTCATTTCTATTAAGTTATTCTATTCTGTAACTCACCAATGACAAGAACACATTCATTAGAGTCATGAACAATTATCGTGAAAGAATTTCTTTAAAACATAATTACAGCGGAAAAAGAGGAGCCCATATGCACCTTATTTGCTATTTACGACTGTATGAGCATGAGACTTGTGTTATTATTTAAATACTAGTAATCCATGGCTGAATGTAATGATGCTAAACTTCTCACGCTAATTTAACTTAGAGTTTGGGTTGTAAATGAAAACTATTAAAACAAAAGAAAATTCTGGATCGTACACTGATTTTGCGGTCAGTTTGTCACGGTCATCTCGACAAAGGATCTCGAACATAACAAATATCTTTCATTGACAAAATCAAGTACAAATTCCTCTATCCAGAGTCTGAAATCATGTTTAATTTTGTAAGAATCGTTCTTGTTGGATCACAAAGATCTGTCCACACCTCACACGTACATTCACGTCACACACGTACATCCACGTCACACACGTGCATCTACGTCACACTCGTACACATTTCATTTATTATACTATTCTACACGGCCCAGCTGCTCGTACGTCAGCAGTTTTCACAGGAGTCTAAGATATATAAACTGTAGTCGTTTTCCTTTATTTCCTGAAGCCGAAAAAGTTGGTTTATGGTTTTATTGAACCTTAGCTCAGCATGGAAAGCTAAGATGGATGGCCGGCCATGACTTTGCGTTTACCCGTTCTCAAAATCCTCTTTGTGGCTTTTGTCAAACTTAAAAGTCCAAAGAAAAGAAAGCTGGCGTCAAAGCTTTCATCTTGATTTTTACGTTGACATTCTAAACTCGTACATGGCACTCTTTGACAATGAAAGTACGTGTACATTTTGAGAATTGGAAAAATAGTGCTCTACCGACTTTTTTTCTTTTTCGTACATCTTCAAATAATTTCTTGAAAACCAATCAAATATTTTGAAAATAGATTTACCTATATGTAGAATTGTATCTAAAGTGTCATTTTGATTATTATGTTTCAAAAGTGTAGGTTGCCATATTTTAATTCTTCATGGAAATTTAGAATACAAGATGTGAACCTCCTGTAGGACAGAATTTTATACCACTCAATGAAATAATTTAAAGAATGATACCCAGTTTTATACCAGCCCTGTAGAACAGAGAATTCCTTCATGTCCGTAAGATCACTCAAATACATATATTTATACCTCTACTTGGAACACAAAGGTTCATAATTTCATCAGCTCTGCTGAAATCAAAACCGTTGCCCGATTTTTTGAAATTTTATAATTTGAGATCGCTTTTTTCTTTGTGTCAGAGAGGTTGAAGCCCTTTTGGCAACAGCCCCGTGGCAGTTGCCGTAATGGCAACGACTCTGTGTCTGCAGTGGCTGCTCAATCGTAAAAGCTTAATGGCAACGAAGCAATGACCGCTGCTTGCAGTCAATAGCTGGAATGGTATAGCTTAACAAGAACAGCTTTTACTCCACGTAAAATTTAAAAAAATGGGGAAGCAAATGCCTTAAAGCTCTATTTACTGTCAATTGTTGAGTGCAGAGACGAGGCTCGTGGGAGAAGGCAGTTTTAACCTCCGATAGTTCATATAATTAACGACCCACAAACAATTTCTCGTTAGAGTTTATTATTAAATAAATTGCAGCATCTTAGAGCTGGAATGGCTCAAACTAACTAGGGAAGTAGGAAAATGTTAACACTTGTAATTAGTATCTGAAAATTGTCAAATAACATTGAATAAATAAAAGAGTTGTTTAAAAGACACAATTGCCAGGAGCTATGGTACCGATTTGTTATATCAATCAATCACTAAATACACGGAGAGAGGTGAATGAAAATTGGCAAATTATATTTTGTTTCTTCAAAACACTAAATAAATATTTCTTCAACTCAGTTGATAATTACAGACGCGTTTGGTGGGTGCAGAACTATGTAGAAATTCAAAATCTAATTAAGTTGGATTATTTAAGACCAAGGCCCATATTAAATATCCCTTATTGGAATTCGTTTCCCTTATTTCTATGGCGCAAAGTTCTCAGTCTCGGAAACCCTAAATTTGATGCAAGTGTCCTTGTGTTCCAGCTTAGGATTTAGTGTTCCGATATCAGTATTGAGCGCCTCCCAATAACTGATGCAAGAATAATGAACTGATTCCTCTCTTCGTGAGTTAGATGAACAAGCGTCTTTATCTGGTAACCCGAACTACGCATATGATAATCGTGCAGCTCAAGATGACTGCTTGATGTTTCTGTCTCAGAAATTATTTTGATTTTAATTAGGAATTTAAATCAACATCCAACACAAAACCATAGACATTTTTCAGTAATTTTATAATGTTAATATTGATGAAGATATTGCGTAAATTTTGGACAGTGCGAAGGCTCTTTGACCAAAGATTTTAAATATGATATTGGCTAAATATTGCCAATTATATTATTGTAAATGTGGCCTCAATTAAACTTTATCACTAACAAAAATATTGGCGACTTGAAAAAGATAACGATTCTGGAGTGAAAATTTCAGGATAGTTATCGCTTATGATATTATAAAATAACATTTGAAATGCTCTCAATTCATTTGAATGTCATTAATTTATGTTCCATTTTTCTAAAATGACCAATTCATTGTTACCTAATATCACGTGATGTCGCCAGTATTTGTGCATGCCACTCTCATAACATCATGTGTTGCTATGCCTCCTTTGCAACAAATATCCTAATGTTTCTATGATATCTTTCGTTTTAGTGTTTTAATATGCACAGTTTCTTACGGCCAGATATAAGCTGATAGACCTGGGTAAAAATATCGTCTGTATTGTTGCTCTCCGGCGCAGTTTTTCTGAACAGACATTAATTCTGGAAACAACGGTCAGTGCTCAATGACCTCTTGTTACAGAAAAAACAAACCAAGTTTGCTATGAGAAAACTCCACGCTGTCTTGGTCAGCCCACGACCGTTACTTTTTCAGATTTTAGCCTTTATTTCATCGTCTATTTTTTGAAGATGAAGGGGCGGCAGGGTGTATTGGAAGTGATGGAGAGGGAGTTGCTTTGTTTCATGTTTACATTGCCGGACTCGAAGAGACTAGGGTTATTTTTCCCGAATTGTTTTTATGAAAACTAGCAGGAAGCGTGGAATCTCCACACAAAAGACTTTAACAAGTCGTTAAATTTGTCATGTATATTTCCATGACGCTTTCTTTTTTATTATTGCAGCCCTGGAATTTTTTCCTGGCTGCTGTTCTTTCATTCTTCATCTGCACATAGTGGTTTAAATTAAAAAAAACGAATTCTAATCTACAAAATCATAAGCTGTAAAATACAGCTACAATGTTATAAATTTGAATATGTTCGTATCTACGATGCAACCTCTTTTTAACTATCCATGTAATTCTCCTACCTAATAGTGAAACCATACTACAAGGAAGAAGGAACGAAAGTATACGAATAAATGTATATCTTAGTATACTTACTACACACTCATGCCACTAAGCCCAACACACGAACAAACGAACGGACTCGCAACCGTGTCAGTAGTGTGGATCCATGATTGATGATGTACATCTGAGAATAACATTTCTCACACTTACTTCATATTTTTAATTTTTTACTGTCCAATGGTAATTGCAGGCTCGCACGCATGGTGTTGTATTAAAAATATAAAAACGAATTGAGTCTTCACATCATGAATAAAATAACAGGAAAACTTCAATTCAGGACGCACAATGCCTTGACGTTTCTTTGTTTACAAAATATTCAAAATGCGAACATGCACTGGTGGTTCAAATGATCCAAATAATTGAAGTGAGAAGTGACTATAAAATAAGTTATTGACCCAATGGTCTGGGGAAGTGAATAGTTACCCAAATTTTGATCAGTGAAGTGAGGTTTCCAGTGGTAACATTTGAATTTACGAAAACGGGCTAAAATTGGCAAGAATAGCTCATTTATATGCCACTTCTTACGCACGGAAATAACATTATGACACGAGTGTCACGCACGCAATAAGTATTATGAAAGCAATATGTGTCACGCACGCAATAAGTGTCATTGTTATAGTGTATGTAGTTGATCTTGTTAACATATACAAGACCTGGAGGCTACGACCAAAAGCTGTGAAAGTCATTACAAAAGGATGTTCTATCACTGTATCAATAGAACGATCAACAGCCGTAGGTGACCACCAGCAAGGAAACTATACAAAACAGCACTCTAATATTTAGAGAAATAATCTGAAAATATCCATGCAGTTACAGTCTTTGATGCAACGGATATTTCATTGATTATCCGATTTTGCGTATGCATGTAGTAAGAAATGTTAAGTAAATGATCGTTTCAAAGATATTCGATCAGATGAGTGGATTCTATTTGATTAATAATTCCATTTAAATATTTCTCACTGATGTATGAAATCACAGGAATCCCAGCGATGTATGAAATGCCAGTTTTTCACATATTTCGAGAGTCGTATTCAGCAGGATTGATGAAAACGTCGTTTTTATTCTTTGAACTTCAATGGCTCTATGTTGACGAGAATCGTAACAACCACCTATACGTAGAAACGCTTAAAATAATGACACCGAATCAAATGCAGTTTTTTACTAGCATTGAACGAATAGTTTCCTTAACCCAGGAAAAGCGATGACGCTTAGTGGGTACTAAAATGAGACAAAGATGACCCTGTATTTTGTTTGGGATAAAAGTGAGCGAAAACCGATACTGATTCTGCTTTTTAAACAAAAACCTCGTTAGCAGAGCCATTTGATCCCAATGGGACGCTGGTTTTAGGTCAATGCTCTCCGTAGTGACTTTTATGAGCCTTCATGCAAACAGAGGAAAAAAAAGAGTCGATATGATGATACGAGTGAGTAAAGAAAATTGCAAGCATTGGAGAGTTGCTTAAAGAGGGAACAAAGCGGCGAAAGAAATTATCCATAAGAATAGTTCATAACCAAACAAGAGCAAAAAGAAGGATTTTTGAAATGCAATATCCGCTGATAAAATTTATTTATGCTCGTCATGATAGATGCAAAGGAACTTATGAGCTTCACCCATTACCAAACTTGTAACTAATGTCGTTGAAATTCGTTGTCGATTTTATTTTAATCTTTGATTGGTGTTTACTAGTTTCTACTTAATCAAGGCCTCTCTTGATTTTAGATAATATGATGAAAATATTCACGTTACCATAACTGTAAAAATCTTGTTCCAAAATTTTAAAATAATAAATGTAGAATTTACATAGTGAGATTATCAAATTCTCATAAATTGTATGTTGGTTCCAATATTTTGTTTCTTATCACTGAACGCACGTTCACTACATTGGAAAAAACAAAATTAGATCTAGCAGTATTATAACTTAAATTTTAACTTTTCACATTTCTCCGGGGTTGTTAGACAGCTCACAGCACCTGAAATTCCCATAATATCAGCTGGAAATATCGAAACACTTCTATTCAGTCTTCATTTAATTTTGATGAAGGTTCTAACGTAAGTCCTGCTTGATAAATTTGCGTCGGACTCGCTAGTGACGCTGAACCATTAGATTAAACACGAGCATTCACATGGAACCTGGACTTGAGAATTAAGTCTAATTTAATTCTGCATCTCTCAACGGTGCGTTGAATATGCAGTTGCAATGAAGAAAGCCCAAGTGCGACAAAGTCGAGTGTTGTTGTTAACGTATCGAGCAAATATACGAGGCGAAGTTATGAATATGTGTGCTAATGACCACCATCAGTTTTAAAACCTAAATCATGAAACTGAAGATATGCTGGCTAGCAACTTATATCTGATTTAACATTCAGTCTAATTTCCCCAAACAAATGCGACATAGTGGAACGTTTTGTTAACATATACAAGATCTGGAGGCTACGACCAAAAGCTCTCTTCTGGTTCTGATTATCAGAACCTCTCTTCTGGGGTTGCGAAGTAATCGTTGCGTTAGGGTGTTTGCCTTTTCACGTCACGGAATAATGCTGCAAAATGACTACTTGAAAAAGTGCTCTTTTATACATGGAATGATGAAAAGTCTATTTCCTATTCAAAACATTCAATTAGTGAGTTTTGCTTGAGTGAATTAAAAAACTTTCTGCAAACTTAGTAGTCCGTCTAATTAGCTCGTATTCAGTGCATTATAAAGTAAGGCAGTTATATTATGTATTTTTGCTGCGAGAATAAGGATTTGGTAAAATGAATTCAATTATGTTTTTCAATAGAATTTTTTCAGAACAACATTTGAAATTTGGAATCTTCTTCAAACTGAAACTGAACTCGAAGCATTTTTTGTAAGATATGTGAAGTAAAGTAGGCTTAGAACGTCCATCAGTTAAGTAAAAGTCAAATATGACCATGACATAAGCCAGAAAGTTGAAGCTCTTTATTTTCCTATTTGTCCATTATAGTTATCCCAACGTCAGTTATAGTTTTTAGGAAAGGACTAATAACTTATATTATTTCAAACGAGTGTTAGGAATTTATTAACAACTAGAAATTAAATTCAAAGAAAACCACTGAAGACTTTTGCTCAGTATTTAAGTTAGCATTAAAGACTAGCGCTAAATTTCAGTAGATTTTGATAAAAAATGATTCATATTTTCAAATCTATAGTAGATACTTTTTACAAGATACCAAAACTCCAATCGAGATTTAAAATGGATTATCGGAAGTTAATTTCCTTGTCTCAGAGTGCGCAAGAATCTGGCAGGACCTTCGCTGCAACGCAGAAAATCTTGGCTTCGAAGGAGGTTGTTGACCGCATCGATTTTTGGGTGGTGAAGTAAAGTAGGTCAGATGTCACGGAGCTGTGGGCAGTCATAAGTCAATAAATTACTGATAAAAAGCCTGTTACTAAAATACTAATTAAAAAAAACATAGGAAAAGACATGAAAGTATTACCGAAAAATTGAAAACTGCTAAAAATTGCTAAGGAAAACCATACAAATTTGGATACCTCATGTGAAATATCAAGTTCGTATTTGGATGTTGTATCAGCCTTTCAATTAAATTATTTTATTTTGCAATAAGTTAAAACGATAACAGGATCATCGTGTTGCCAGGAGGTTGGTTATAATGATGACAATTTCCATGTGTTCTCTGACATGGAAAAATCTCATTGATTGCATTGCTGTTACAGTTAAATTTGGATTATACTTCTTTTCTGTACAAAGTTGCCTAGTTGATATGCTAACTTTTTTGCCACATACTCAAATTCAAACATTTCTAAAACGTTTGTTTAAGAATGAGTATTGAAAAGTCAATAAATATTATCAAAAATATTAAAGAATTTGTAATGCATGTACAAAAAAGATTTCTATTATAAATCATTGACATTGCATGTATAACGGCTCATAAATTCGATAGATAAATTATTCGGAGAAACAAATTTTTTCAGTTGGTTTTAAACTTTTCAAGCTGATAATTGAAACAAGGCTTTTCGATTGTAAAGTGAGTGAAGTTTTGATTGGAAAATCAGAGACGTTATCTCGGTGAGTTACCCCGAGTGTGAACTTGAGGAAATGAAATGAATTTTTTTCCCATGTGAGCTTCCCATTTCAGTGACATGGAGTGAAAACAGCTGAGAACGCCACTGTACTTGGGGAAGTTATTTTCAAGTAGAGCAAAGTGACGCTAATACAAGAGCGTAAAAACCCGTGAGAGGCGAGATAACTTTGAAGCATTTTGTAAAGATCTTAGCTGAAAAAATAGTAGCCGCTGACCGCATCATGACCACATGATGACTTAAAGAGGAGTAATGAGCGCGACGGAACGAGGTGGGATTGGTTTGATGAAGTTAGAAGAGTGGCCTAGGTCTTGAAGAAACTTCTTGCGTGAAACACAGATGAGATGGAGGGAGACTGAATTACGATCAATTGGATTACATATTTTGATGAAATTAGATGAGTGACATGGACATCAACACAGCAAAATACAGGAAGGCAAAAATAAAACATGAATTTGAATCCATTGGATTGCTTTATTAAATGAAGAGGTGCAATCAACCTATTGACCTGTTGAATAATAAAGCCGTCTATTGTGGCTGAGCACATTTTCACTAATCTAGTATTAATAATAATGAGAATGATTCCGACATTAATTAACTCAGATAAGAATTTTATTTCTAAAATTGATTACTGAAATCAGCTTCCGAGGATTTTCATAAAAAAGGTTTCAAGTATCTTTCAGAGGTAAAGCGATTAGTTAAAGATCAAGAGATAATTTATTTAAAATAGTTCCTATTTCATTATCTGATGAAGAGCCTGTTTACGTTTAAATGTACGTGTATTTTAACATCTAAATGTTGATCAGAATTTTCAAAATGGAAGTATTGGTTCATTGTAATTTCTTAGGTTTAGGACTGGTGTTTCTAAGCACGTGTCCAGAACAGTTACACGACAAATAAAATTGCTCACCCAAACTAAAAAACATCTCTTCGCTGGACAAACAATTTTAATTTCGCAAGATAAATTTTACTTGTTAAAAATACAGGCTGTTTGGGGTAATGTTGATATCATTCTATTCGATAATAGTTATTCTCTTACTAGTAACAGAAATAATCGTCATCTCCACATACCTACAGGTGCCTGAACGTGTGCAGCGTTATTATCTGTATCTTGGATGAGTGAACGTGCAAATTCACATGAAGGGACATCTAAAGGGGCAAATGAACCCGAATGTCTTCCAATGGAATGCGTATGTTTGTGTCTGTGAATGTGTGTGTATGTATGTGCATACGAATGTGTGCGTGTCTGTCCTTGTATGTGTCTGTGTGAGCATATCTTTATCTATGTGTGTATCTGAGTGTTTGCATCTTTGTGTGTATGTGTCTGTGTGTGTGTAAGTGCATACCTACTTGATTTTGGTATTCGCATCGTGAAAAAAAACTTACTGAGATGAAATCGCTTTTATTCAAAAATGATGTTAACCCATCAGTATACAGCTCATTTTGAAATGGCGTTCAGTGTCTCAATGTGTCAGCAGTTCATCATTCTGAGCCAGAAATAGCTTTAATATCGCTAAGGCTGGCTTTGTGTCAGGATGGTTAAGTTGTTATTGGAAAAATTGAAAAACATCTTTAATAGATCACACATCTGGTTCTGTAATTCTTGTAATGAAATAATTTGCTCTCGTAAATTAGGTAAAAATTCTTATGAGTTATCCTACATTTGAATATTAAATGTTACTTAAATAAAACAATCATTCGCTTTTACTACACGGTAACATACAATACGAAACAGTTCGTTGAATTACATGTGAAATTTTATGACTTGAAATCCGGCACACTAGAATTTTCATTAGCCAGGTAATGCAATATTATACTGATTTCAAGCACTTTACATATCATAAAAATAGAGGCAGCGTCAGGCACTTTGACACAAAAGTCGTGTCATCAAGTGCAAGAACAGGAGGCCATTGAACATTTGTATGCAAGAAAACTCGACTGCTGTTTTGTGCGCAGTGAAATGTTATGTGTGCTTGCAATTTCAGGACGAGCATGTGCAGTATTCGAGGCATTCCGAATATCCAATTTGTCTCTGTTGCTCCGAGCAGCTGTCTGTCGAAAGTTTTGGCTACGCCATTTGTCTCCCTTTGAAGTTATGGAACTGTATGGACGCAATGTTTGTTGAATTAATTTTGAGTTTTTGATCATGAATGAATCCAGTTCAAAAATGTATCCAATAGCTTCAGATATTTATAATTTCAACAGCTCATTTGCTATTTTGGTTTAGTAATGAGGGCAAACAATCGATAAATTTGATTTTTATTTCTAGTAACAACTTTGTTGATTGTCGCCATTGCAATTGAATACCTTTGCTCATTTGTGATGAACTTATTTCACGTGGTCTTTTTCGTAAACGGTGATTAAATTTTAGTCATATGAGGCAAAAAATAGTTATAATTTCAATTACCTAGTTGATCATTCCATGTTATATGATAGTTTATTGACTTCTTGTTGACAGGCTTATATACGTGAGAATATTTTTCCCAACTCTTTTCGTAGTTTAAATTTCTTCTCGTCTCGTTCTAATCAACATAGTTCATCTGTCTGTAAGATGGGGCAATTTGCAGCTCTATGATTTCCTTTTCGAATGTACATATGACAATCTCTTCTTTTAAAATTTGGCTCCTGTCGACCCCTTTATTGCATAGAAAACGAAGCTTCAATCACCAAACATCCTGAAATTTACTCAATCACAATTTCGACTAACTCATGCAAAAACCTTTCTGAGCATGAGATCGATTTAATTTCCTCCTTATCAAAGAGCGCTAGTTCTTTCCTGTAAATTTATGAAGATAAATGAATAAGATACATCGGCAACCTGTCATTAAACAGAAACAGAGTTTCCTGCCACCCGCAAGAAGTAAACATGAACACACAACTTCCTGTGTATGGATGGATGAATGTAGGCCGAGCCTCGTACCGTTCGAAATAACAAGTCGAAGACACGAGGTTGGGCATGGCCAGGGAGGTGATGTGCAACTGTTTATTGGCCGAGCTGTAAACAGGGCGTCTGGCGTCAGGCTGTGTAAAATGCCAGGGCTGTGTGAGGAGCTGTATGACTGTGTGGAGGAGCTCTGTGGCTGTGTGAGGAGCTGTATGACTGTGTGGAGGAGCTCTGTGGCTGTGTGAGGAGCTGTGTTACTCTATGAGAAGCTGTGTTACTGTTTGAGGAGCTGTATGACTGTGTGGAGAAGCTCTGTAGCTCTGTGAGTAGCTGTGTTACTGTGTGAGAAATTATGACTGTGTGGAAAAGCTCTGTGGCTGTGTAAGATCTGGGGCTGTGTGAGGACCTGCATGACTGCATGAGGAGCTCTGTGACTGTATGAGGAGCTCTGTCGTTGTGTGAGGAGCTGTATTACTGTGTGAGGAGCTGCATGATTGTATGAGAAGCTGTGTTACTGTTTGAGGAGCTGTATGACTGTGTGGAGGAGCTCTGTAGCTCTGTGAGTAGCTGTGTTACTGTGTGAGAAATTATGACTGTGTGGAAAAGCTCTGGGGCTGTGTGAGGATCTGCATGACTGCATGAGGAGCTTTGTGACTGTATGAAGAGCTTTGTCGTTGTGTGAGGAGCTGTATTACTGTGTAAGGAGCTGCATGATTGTATGAGGAGCTCTGTGACTGTATGAGGAGCTCTGTCGTTATGTGAGGAGCTGTATTACTGTGTGAGGAGCGGCATGATTGTGCGATGAGCTGTGTGGCTGAGTTTAAGTCAAATGGTGGTGTAAACATCATTCACCTCGTTTGAAATCCATTTTGCAGAGGAAAAGACTTCAGCCTGGGCTGAAAGAGCATGATTGTGTTAGGGAAAGACCATGTAAGAAATATTTTAGCGCTTGTAAAGAAAACACAGGCGTGGTAGTGTCTAGATGAATAGAGAACTACTCAGCTGGAGTGGTTTTTGTGTCTAAAGAGAACACAGGTCTTCTCTTGATGTATGAGGGCTGGGTAGAATTAGGGGTGTTCAAGTGAAAGGATCGTCTGACCCTCCAAGAGCTTTGATGATTCTTGGGATGGATCATTTATTTACACGGCGAGGAAAAGCTTAGTACTTGAATGTTAAAAGGAAGCAAAGCCTGAACGAACACAGAAAAATGCACATACGGCATAGAGTGAGTAATTGGGAAAACAACGAAATAGTGTAATGAATATGATAAAGTCAAAATAAATGCTACTAATCTATGCGCAGAAGTGCAGTAAAGAATTTTCCAAACATTAGTAACGGTTTTGATAACCTAAAACGTAATGAAATGATTATATATAATTTGTAGATTTTCAAACAGTTCAAATATACATTAAAATAAAGTAATATACCCTGCATCTAAATATGTATATCAGAGTCACGTAAGCAGTGCAATAGTGCTCACATTGCTGCAATATCATCGTAAGGGAAGGAGAGAAAAAGGTCCAGCAAGAAAGCTCGTAATAAACATAGTCAAACAAAGTACTGGTCTGAAAAATATTTACAAAATACTACGTTACAATTCTTAATGAACGAAAGACTGTTGTCTCGCAGGGGTTGCAATCAACAAGGCTCTCTTCTCTACTCGGATGAAAGTGAAGGTTCCTGTGAGGAAGTTGCTAGTAGTATTGAAAATTGCTATGCAGTAGTAAACGTTTATATGTAGTTTTAAAGATTATGAAACAGTAGGGAAAACATTTTGCCCTATTGAAAATTTTCAAGAAAATAATGATAATTTACTGTTAGAGATTGTTATTAGATATAAAAATTTATTTGTCCATATTAAATGCATTTCTGATGCATTGAAGATTCTTATTCAGTAACGTAAGCAAAATTGGTACGTTCTGTTAAAGATTGTTTTACGGTACGAAAGAACGGTAACTCGCTTTTTCGGCGAGTTTTAAACAGAACTGAAGACTTTTGAGTCAAGTTATTACAGAAAATGGGTGAAGTTTCTGGTTTTTGAAAGCTGAGAGGCTCCCACACACAAATAATGATGCGTCGTGTATGTTCTTAGACGTTACAGCAAAACACGCAATTTTGCTTGTAAATGGGCGGCACAACTTGAATGTATATCACCAGACTGTTAATGTAAGAACTGACATTACTGTATAACTTAGAAATAGATTTGTCAGAATACTTGCTCGCAAGAACCTGATCAATGATATTAAAATGAGAGATTATTTTGAAACGCAATAAATTAATTCTGTCACATGGACGATAAAACCTCATATGGAGCGGGAAAAGTGTTATAATTAATCAATCAATTATTTTCTATCCGACTCATATCACAAAGGTAGTTATTGACTTCGACGTGTTGACCAGTTTTAGGGTTCATCATGACTCATCTTTTTCTGTGTTGCCAGAAGAAAGAAACTTTAAGTTTTATTTTACTGTAGAGAACTCATCTTAAAGGATAGCGTTTCCCAACGAAATTTCATTTGTGTATTTTTATGTGAATGTTATCATACCCAATAATGATTTTTATAAGTAGTGGTTATAGAAGTAGTAGTAGCAGTAGTAGCAGTAGTAGTAGTGGCAGTAGTAGTGGTAGTAGTAGTAGTAACAGTAGTAGCAGGAGTAGTAAAACTAGTTAATACTCAATAGGAAATGCAGCTTGAACCCACTTCTGGCTGGAAGTTAAACTACAGTGGAAAGGAATGATAAATAGTACAGAACTTGAGACATGAGAAGATTCACTAATACGCTTTTTTGTTAACTGGATAAGGGATAAATATTATATCATTTCAGAGGTGATGATGGTGTATCGATATGAAGTGGGCACGAATGACCGACTTCCTTATCTACAAAGAGTAAAGGAACGAATTGGTCCTCGTTCCTCTGTTTTTGTGGTTGGAATTTTCATTACAGACCGGCGATTGGTGTAGTTTGTTTACCAACCCAATAAAGATAAAGAAAAGGGTCGTCGGTCGTTTTTATTCCTCAGAGAACGATAGGCATGACTGCTGCGCCACTATTTTTCCAATGATATTATTAAAACATCCCAGTATCATTGATACTACGTAACGAAAAAGTTGACTCTCAACAAGCAGTGAATGGTGCGTTACAACATACCAATTTTTTTTAGTATACTTTCGGATTCTTTGGATTGTTAAGCATGAATCAATTATTTGATTGACTTGTTTTCTTTAAGTCTTAAATTGTGTAGTGTCACTAATATCATAGCAAAAATAAATAAATATCCCTTAGTACATTCTTCATTTCGTGGAGGTGGTTGGTAAATGAGTCAGAGCATCCACACAAGCGCAAATGCAATGACCGCAGTCTAGCACATTTTTTCAGTTACTGGCGTAACTACTCTTTTGCTTCACGGTCCAGCAAATCCCGTGGCACACCCCATTTTCCTATACTCCTTAAGAAAGAAAACACGGCTAGAGACGAGGCTGCAATTGGCGCTGTGCTGTAAAATATAGAGGCCGACAACACCTCTCTAGCACGGCCTCTAGAGCAGCTTCTCTACAGACATGCGCTTGTATAAACATTTTCTCTCCCTCCATCCACACCTTGGTCTACCTCCACAGTACACACGACTAGCACGGTAATTTCTGATGCTGATAGCTTATTCTCTTCATGTACCTAAGCCGCCTTCCTCTAAGCCCCATACAGGGTGGTCTCCAAAAAGCAGATCTTATTATTTATTAGTGCATAGAGTACCAATTGTACGCATAAGGCTTATATTCATATTTTTTATCTACCTATGTATTATCTATTTAATGCATGCGATTGACATTCTAGGCACCAATAAATATTATTTTTAATAAAATTTCGGTCAATTTTTTTGGTCACTATGTTTATTATTACACAACTGCTTCACAACATCTGACCCTTTTACATATCTCTTTAATTCTCACTACCAAATTGTTACTGCTCATTTAACAGTGATAGTATCACTCATTTGTCACTCTTTTTATGCATCTCGCCAGTACAACATTAAATTTTCTTCTTTCCGGTGTTTTATTTACAAGTTCCCACACCATATGGGAACTCTGTAGTAATTACTCTTACACAAACTTCTCCCTTCATCTTTGACGCTCCAAGCTCCGCCTGAACACATCCTATTTCTCTATATATCTTCTCTGTGCCCACCTCCATCCTTCAACTTGCACCTTACTTGTGCTCAAAGACATCAGTTTTTCTAGCCTCCGGTGACATGATTAATGATGTGAGTGATTTATTACTTCATGAAGACATGGAAACCATGTACGTGTGTGTACGCAGTGGCTGGAGTCGTACAGGAGGTCAACCTGCTTTGGTGTGCACACGTTTTTTCTAACTCGGTGAGGTCATTAAACTCAACTGCAGCTTGACACAATTGTACAACTGCGTGATTTAAAAGCTCAGGTAGCGAGATAACCGGAAAGTCTCCTAGTCCGTACATGACACAAGAATTGTCGTCAATCTAAGCAAATACGGCAATATAAAATCGTTTATTTCTAATCGACACTTATAATAAAACGCCAGGTGTCTCCTTAAATTAATAAATTTATGTTTTTGGTGCGTAATTTTTCCTATGTTATTACAATGGGGATCTCCCTTAAATACTGGTAGTTAAATTCGTAGACTTTCAGCTATATAGATTCTTAACCGCTGGAGTTAAATCCGTAGAGTAGACTTTCTGATTAGGTCTGAGAATCTATTGCTTTAAATTCTTCCTTCAAATGTCTGATAATATAAACCCGTTATTTTTCACGGGCATACACACTAGTTTATAGTAGTTAATGTTCACACTTAATTTTAAATGACGGACGAGATCTGTCACATTAGCTGAGTGTTAGACAGTTCAATTCAGATGCTGTCAGTCAAATTCAGTGTAACTCTATTAGAAACTCAAAATAACACTGCTAGAAATTCAATATAACTCTGCTAAAAAATTAATATGGCTACCAGAAATTCAATTTAACTTTACTAAAATTTGATGTAACTCTACTAGAAATTTAATTTAATTCTACTGGAAATTCAGTATAACTCTACTACAAATTCAGCATAACTCAACTGAATATTCAGTGTACAATCCATTGGAAGTTCAGCATCAATTCTACTTGAAATTCAATCTTCCCTCTGCAGGAAAATCAACATAAATTCTGCTAATATAAAATTCCAATAATGGTTTGTATAAAATTCAACTTAAATTCTACTGGAAAGTGAACGCAAAACTTGCTGGATACTCAACAGCGTTCTACCAGAACTCAATCTACGGGGTGCAGCAACATAACTTCCTTTTTTCAAAGGAAGTGTCTTTTAAAAAAAGGAAGTTAAGTGGACACATGCTGTAAGAGTTTAACTGACTCAAAACTCAAGACAAGATTCACTGTATATTCAACCTTCACGTTACCGGAAGTTCGAAACATATTTTTCCCAAAATTCGGCATTAACTTTACTGGCAATTCAACATGACTGAAGCTGGAAATTCGATTTAATAAAGGTTGGGAAATAAAAAAAAATTAGAAAAATTTTACTCAAATGCTACTATCATATAAATTTTCATGAGTAGCCATTTGATCATTTCACTCAAATAAATCCTTACACATAAATCACTACAAAGTATCATGGAGAGCGGTTCATCGTTATATTTTTATCTATCCATGGAGAACCTCAGTTTTAAAATATAATTTGTCCGCTACAGGTTATTAATGTATTTATCATAAAATTGTTACCGTCCGACAGAGGAGAAAAATGGCAGAACACTGGCTGTGGAGTAAAATGAAGAAATGTTTCCCTTCAGAAAATCTTTTTCTATTAGAACAAACTAAACCTTTATTACATTGAACATTTTTTTGCACGTCTATGATTTTTTCTACACTCATCAAAAATCCCCCCAAGTAATCACTATTGATTGACAAAGCGTGATAAATTCGAGTATCTCTGAAAACATTTTGCATTAGCTGTTTCTTTTGAGACCAAAGTCTCTTCAAATGAAGACTGACATTTTTCTAATATTTCTCTAGACCGATGACTCACATTCATGTTTCTTCAGTGTTTAATAACGACAAGCCCAACAAAATCCGATCTCTTGGTCTATTATTTTCCAATCAAACATAAAATATTGTATTTTTAAGTACCCGTTTAATCCGTGATTAAGAACCTGTTGAAGCTGTGATGTATTGCAGAAACAGTCAGAAGACTGAGGTTGTCTTTCTTTCGCTTTTCAGATAGTAGGCTAGGCAATTTTGTGTTAACTGCTTTCTCGATAAAAAAGATGAGAGGAGCTTCCGTTCTTTTTATTTTTTCAGATAAGTAAGATTCCGCGATATTAAGCCATAAAAGCTGGATAAGCACTCGCTTCACCGAAGGTAAAGAATAAGATCCGATTTACTTGCTTCGAAACACAGACTTAGTAACAACATGCATCTTCCCCAGCAGTTTGCAAGAAAAGTTTTTAAAAGCTTTGGCCCTAGGAATTTAAATGATGGAAGATCGCCTTTCCAGCGAGTCAGAAACAAAAGTTTTTATGATTTCATTCACAAAACTCGTCATTTTGATTTCTTTAAAATTAAGATAAGGCTAGTACAAGAAAACACAGTTCATCAGCAAAAATAAATTCACCTATATTAGTGTTCTTGATCTGGACAAACGTATCAATTCACATCATTCAAAAGTACTTGATAAACTCATTCTAATACTCTTGTAAATCCCAATAAAAATTTCCCCTTAGTATACGCTTCTGAACTGTGTGATGTACACAAGGCAAAAATTTAAACAGCGCCTATTTTATGAAAATCTCGAAAACATGTTAACTTGATTCATCCCCTGAACGATGGTGTAATCACCCGCAAGGGGAGTAGATTGCTTCCAAAAATGAACTGATGGCATCAGCAAATGGAACTAATTTGTCTCTCCATGTCAGCAAGCCGACAGTCCGAGTAGCCGCTTGATTGTTTGCTTTTGAATTAATAGTTTCACTAGTCAATTGTTAACGGTTTTATCACTCAATGGTTAATAGTTTCACTACTCAATGGTTAACGGTTTTACTACTCAATTGTTAATAGTTTCATGACTTGACAGTTTATAGTTTCACTACTTAATAGATAATAGTTTTACCACTCAATAGATAATAGTTTTATCACTCAATAGTTGATTGCTTCACCTCTCAATAGCTAATAGTTTCACCCATCAATATTTTCACAATTCGAATAATTCATTTCAAGCCTACATGTTTTGTGCAAGCGCAGATGTGAGCAGCTAAAAAAAATAATTCGTTGAATGAAGTAGTCTGTCTATTCCTGAAACTCTCGTGTACGGTGTTTGAGTTGAGTTATTACATTAAGGATTGACTTTAAATAGCTTCATTAAACAAAGATCTTCATTATGGAAAAATCTTCATTATAAAAATACCTTTTGTAGACCAGTTTTGAAGCACTAAACACAGATCACTGTACGACAAAACTCCCTCGTGGATGCACACATAATTTCGTGTGTCTAGGATATGATCATTTTGTCATACATAAAATAATTTTCTTAATTAAATCTGTGATGACTTTGTTTATTAAAGACAATTTTGTGTTTCAAATACGCAATAATATTAAGTGTTAAAATGCTACTTCTATGATATAAGTGTCTAATATGTGCGATAATTATGAGTGTCATGCAAAACGTAATTGTACGGGTTGCGAATTTTAGGTTGTATATCAAACTCCTGATAGCTTTTCAACAATTTCGAAGCCGTCTTCTAAGTTTGGTCGTAACAAATGTCGTAAAATGCATCCAGTATTACAGTAATATAGCAATCCGATGTTACGATAATAAATCCATGTTACGAAAACATGGCATCCAATATTACATTAACATAGCAATTACCGATATCAGTTAACTTACGTGACAGAAGTAATGATTTGTATGCGCCACACGCGTGTAAAAATATTGAAAAAATGAATTTTTTTATGCAATCAGCTTTGTATGAGCTTCTTCCTACAGGAATAATGTTACGGTATTCTTGGTGTATTTTTAAAATTTAATACACCAGTAAATCCATACTATATTTGTGTCTTAAAAAAACGCCATATTGTGTCCACTTAGTGAAGACGCTACACAGGATCTGAATTTAAGAACAAATTAGCGGTTTGTGATGGTTTTGATGATCATGTCACGTAGAGAAAAAAATTCTTCAGTAATTCAGGCACGATGAAATTTTGTGTGGAACATTTTCTAACTAAACGGTAAAGCGATCAAATCATTTTGAAGAATAATCAAGTCAAGGCCTGCATATTCCATCATTATGTGTGTAAAAATGCTAACGTGCACAATAACAAATAACTAATATATAAATATTTAATCAAATACAATAGTATTCATATTTGATATGTTGCTTCGCTGCAATGAAAATCTCCTGCAACCAAACGCCACAAATTATCCAATTTATTTAAAATATATTTTTTGTCCACCATTACTGAGAACACTGATTATTCGCAGCTGGACACAAAAATATAAGTTGACAAAATATAAGTTTCAAGAAGTTTTTTTAATTTTTCGAACTTAAAAAAATCGTAAAATAAGTAGGATAGTTAAATTAAACTTATCAATCTACCTGGAAAAAACAAATTAAAAATTTAAGAAAAATATTGACAAATTCATAGATTTGAAGTTCGGTGACGACAAAATTGCTTATTCAGCTATTTCAGTTGAAATATTGAAATCTTATTAGAATAATACCGTATTTTGAGTGACAACACTACTATTTGTGGAATGAATACTTGTTGAGAGAAAAAAATGATTAACCTTCACTAACGTGTTATATATGTTTAAATGATTTGTACTAATTTTCTTAGATGTTCAGAATGGCTTCAAGTGTAAACGTTTCAGCTACTTTTAGATGCAACAATTACATAATTTTCTTGTGTTCTGAGGAAAACATTTTTTGATCAAGACCAAGAGGGAAGCATTAAATATTTTTTCCGGCTTTGAATAATGGTAGTTCATGATTGTTGGCTTTTAGTTTTGAGTTATACAACCACACATATTTGTCTAAATAAGTGGCATATGCCCCTCTTTAACTAGCTATCTGAAGAGCCATTGTGTTATTATTGCTACTTTCTCTGCTTGAAGATACAAAATAACTCCCAACCATCAAAAGGATATCAATAATAATCATGAAGTAATTTATTTACATAGCTTACAAATCCAATTTCTACTATCACGTTTTCGAAAATAACAGCTCTAGGAAATAAAGTTGGCTTCAATTTTTTCAATTATGGCCTTGTAATCCGGGAAAAAAGAGCAGAAAATCGCATTACTGGGATCGCTCTGTGCAATAATAGCAATTTTTGAAGCATTTGAGCGCCAGCACCTGAGGCCTTGGGCTTAATTAAAGTCTGCATAGCGTTGGTATCAACCGTAATTCAAAAGTGAGTTATGGTCTTTGAGAAGAATTTTTGGGTACTTAAAAGCCATGTCTCACACCATCAAAGCGAAACACGTTTAAGCCATTTTGTTTATCTCTGTTTAGCTAAAACATTTTGCGTAGCGCATCGTCCCTAGCTCAGATTTTTTAAAAGTTCATTGCTCTGACAGACATTTCTTTTCCCGCAATTTTATTAAATCCTGTTGAAATTGCAAATTCTTCCTGCTTTTTTCCCTATCTGAACTCATAACCATTCCAAAAAACTTAGCAATTCTAAATGGAAAAATTTCTTTCATTCTGTGCTTGTACAGCGAGAGCTATTCTTTTCTCTAGCCAGAAACGGTATTTCCGGATCGAGCAAAAATAAAAGAGACACTCACGGATCAGAATGCTGTCGATACAATCGATGATTCAGCCCGCATACTCCATAACATTGCAGTTATCATGGGTGCTTTTATAGCTCCAGTTATTATGCGTACTGCAAATGTAAGGAATCATGAATGTTTTATTTCGGAGAAAAATGATCAACTATAGGAGCAAAATGTTGTTTCTGCACCGATTTTTTCTTATTTGTGTCCAGTTAGTGACTGTTGGATTTTGAATTCCTCTCTCTGTCAGCTGTTCTTTTAATCCTTTGTTTTTACCTCAAGTAGACTCATTCTCTATCTTGGTTTGAGCTCTGCGATGTACAAAAACAAAAAATAATCTCGTTCTCTTTGTTAAACTTCTACTCTTGGCTACACACAAAAAGAGAGATCCTTGTTCATGGACATCATGAAGTGCAGCCTCGGTGCTTGATTTATAAATTAGGACCCGTTGTATTGAAGGAATGTGTACTCGTAAAATAATCATATAAACTGATTAACAAGACAGTCTCGTTCAAGACTCAGTCGTGTAGCTGTAGCGTAAACAAATTATAGAAGAAAATTATCAAACTAATTACATCGTCCAACTCATTTCCCTTTTCAACTTTGAGAAGCGTTACGAAAGAATTCAACCCACGATAAATCTTGCCTAAACTTTTTCGCTTAACTTCCGAAGATAAAGCAAAAATATTTTGCGTTATTTGTGACCAGTCCATTAAAGTTATCTTGAATTTCTGGAAAATTTCTTGAAACTCCAAGAAGTCCCTACAGTATATGAAGCTGAACTTCAAAATCACTTAATTTGTTTCGGAAAACAAACGAATGTAAATTAAAACGAGGCCATTGTTATACGTCATCAAAGTCATTTAGGTTGTCCCAGCAGTTGAGCTATTATTATTGAAGCATTTCTCATGATCTTCTTTTATGAACAGTGCTTGGAACTGAAATTATAGATCATACATGTGCATTCATCTCGCTTTTGTTTAGCTTGTCTAAGCGAGTTTTTCTTGAAAATTTTCGTTCTAGCATTGACGTTAATTAGTTAATTATATCTATGATCTTTTACATAAGACAATTAAATGAAAGCATCAGTTGGCCATTTGTTTTAAAGTTACGAAACAAAATTCAATTTATTTTCTAGCATTATCTAAAAGCCATCGATACAAGAGGATTACATATAAATTCAATTAACAATTTTTTGGAATAGTCTCCCGAGTAGTTCACTTAAGTCATAACATTAAAATAGATTTACGAAGGGCATGTTCCTTTCGCTCGTTTTCTTGAATCAAAGTTCTCTAGCCAAAGGAGAGAAGAGCTTCAATCTAAGGCAATAAAATGAAATCATTGTTTTCCCAAACACTAACTCAGACGAGCAACTTTGTGGCGACAGTTTACTATGATTTGAAGGCGGAGAATCAACACATTCTTGCGCGGAGGCTGTGGAGAAATCAACACTTAGTTAAAAAAGGAGGATGGAATGAAGGAACGCATTGGAACACGGGAAGTTAAGATGTGAATTGATAATGAATGTAAACGAGGAGTTTACACCCGTAAAATGCTGGTGATAAAGGATTAGGGATAAAATAGGCACATGATAAAAAGTAATACATAGCGTTATGGAAAGAGAAGATACCAGAAATAATTGACAATTATGGGATGAAAAGATGCTATGCTTTCGTAGTAGTTAGGGGAACTGCTGTTAATAGTATTTTATGAGCCTAATTATGAAAATTAAACCTCCTCTTCTTATATCAAGCTACTTCTTTATTAACATGAAAAGTCCTATCACCAGAAAACTTTCACACATATTTGAATAAAATGTGAATGTTTATTTAAGAAACGACACCACAACTCACAAGCAGAAAAAAATACATCAAACCTAAAAACTAAAATTCACGTATCTTTCCATCACTCTCGAATATTCTGGTTTTGGCGGCAGGGACCAGTGGGTTTTATTCCATTAAAAAAATACGCAAATTCAATTCTGCAGCTGGAAGTGTCAGTGTTGATTCTAGAATCGTCCTCGGCGTGAAGTTGTTTAGTGAGTCTGCACTTGAAGTCGTCACAAACTTTCAATTTAGAAAGTTTTCTCCTGCTTAAGTTCAGCTTCTAGCTTGGAAATGTGAGTTTATTTGAGCAGGGCATCTAAATCAACATTTTCCTTTTTGAATTAAACTTAAAATGAAATCAAAGACACTTGAATGTGAGCTCCATTAAGCTTGTAATTTGTTAGATTTCACAATTTTTTAGATAATAGAAAACAAGATTTATTCTTTGTGGAAAAAGTTTGTACAACATTTGAGAAATTTTTACGTTGCCTGAAGAAGCTATGGGTATAAATTTTGCGTAAACACCTAATTTACGTTCCAAAATAGTGCGAATACTTTGAGGTATTTGAGGTACAAAACTATTCGGATAAATTTTGGGTGAATGTCAGGAATATATTTGATCTTAAGAGTATGTGCATTGGAAAATATTTTCATAATAAACTTAATTAATTTGACTTTTAGCCATACATTTGCATCAAAATTTGCAGGTTCTTCTAGCACTAACGTGTGAACGTGCGTTTTCTTTCGACATCTGCTAGCGTTTAAGCGATAAAAATTATACTTTCCCTTTAGCACATTAAGCATTAAGGCCTGCTTTCACACTCACTTTCTGTATTATTCAACGCTAAAACGTGAACGTGCACTTATGTTTCGACATCTTTTAATGCTTAGATATGAACTTACGCTTTTTTCTGACGTTCTTTGACGCTAAAACACGAACTTGCTCATTTTCCTTGGCATCGATTCACAGTAAAATATGAACTTAAGGTTTTCCCATGATATTTTTCCCCAGTAAAACACGAAGTTACGCTTCTCCTATGAAATTTTTTTCACAGTAAAACACGAACTTTATATTCAATTCATAGATGAAGGGTCTACGAGTATTTACAAGCCTTGCTTATTCCTCCTTTACTTTATTGAAAAAAATGTATGCTTGGTGTAGGCCTCTGCCTATATCTTCGAAAATACTGTAGCTTCACAAGTCGCTGTCACCATTGGTTTTACCATTCTCGATATGTTGAAGCAGGTGATCCCAACCGGTGGATCACGTAACCTTCCTAGAAGTCCCCTGGAATAACACGAGTATAAATTTCAACCCATCAATTACATCTTTTGTTCCTACATTTTAATACATTTTTCATTTTCAAATTTCTTCATAGTGATAGCAACGAGTAGCTTGGCGTTCGAGTTTTTGGGAAAGTGGTTGCGATTGCAAAAACCTTAGGAACTACTTTGCTAAAATTATCGTTTCTTTTACCCTGGTACTCGTGAAAAACACTTCACTTCTCGCCGAGAGAGAGTCAAGAGTCATCGACAAGCTCCTTTCACCACTCTGTAACAAAAGAGTGTAATTAGAGTCTAGATCATTACACTTAAAGCGAAATGTACTAGTGATTCTTTTCATATTTTCTATGATTTTTTGTCAGTGTCAGAGTTTTTGTATGATTTTTCTTTAGGTTCCCAAATTTCCTAAGCTTGTTTCCCCGAACACTCACTTCCTTCATAAGTATTGAAGCTTTTACTGTGTAGGAATCGTAGCTGATACTCTGCAGAGATACCACGAAGAAGGCAGGATTATTTTCCAAATTTGCTCGATTGCGTACTGCGCTCTCACGTTCATGACTATTTTCTCGAATTCAACGCAAACATTACTGGATAAATTTATTCACTACAGATTTCCTCGGTATAATCAGTACGGATATTTTTCCGCTGCCGGATTTTTTCTACTATACAATTTCTCCTAATAAAGTATACATGATTACAGCGCCAATGGATATTTTTATCGCAGGAAATTTTCGGCGATTCAGCGAGCAAAAAAGGAACAGTTGCATAACAAATATTTTTTTCTGGAGTCTCTCTCTAGCTCGTGTTCGAAAACTGTCATTGTGTTAACAGGAGGATGGTGATGCAAGAAACACGCTCTCATGCATGCAAATTTGGCAGCCCCACTTGAAACTCTGTTTTTACGATCCATTTTACGATAATTTTGGAACGTCTCTTTCTGAAACGTTGGGTTATGTTGTCCTAAATTTGAAAACAAACATGCTTTTGGGAAGCCAGCGCTCACGCTTACATTTTTGGGATAGAGGTCTGTTATTTGTTGCGAGGCAAAGTGGACTAGGAAAAATTGGTGAGATTAATTTTATCTTCTCTGAACGATCTGGTCTATTGTCGACTGTAGAGTCCTTTATTGAGAAAATCAGTCTATTGAGAAAATTAAATTACAGGCAGGCCCCGCTTGTATTATGTACTGAAAAATATCTTGAAAAACAAGTTTTTTTACAGGTGTCATAGAAGTGCATTTCTTGGGGTGAAATGCTCCATATACACATTGTACGTGTGATCGATATTACTGTGGTTTTGCTTCTTTTATTTACATTTCAAATTTCTCTACCATAATATGCGTAGTGGAGTTCTGGAATTTTGCTACGGAATGGTTTACATTATTTAATTTAGCACTTTTCATCACATCAACGATAAAATTACGGTAACTGAATCTTCCATTGTCATAGTGATACTAATACTCACAGGTTCGTGCCCTGTATGCTTTTGTATTCTGTCACAAGCAGGTTAATACTCTGTCACAAACAAGTTAGTGTTCTTCGAGTATTTTGTGTCCTGTCACAAACAGGTTAATGCTCTGTCATAAGCAGGTTAGTGACCTGTGAGTGTTTTGTGTTCTCTATCAAGCAGGTTAACGTCTTCTGAGTATTTTGTGGCCCGCCCAACAGAATTAAGTTTATTTTTTGCTTCTTTGTAGTCAGCCAGTTTTTATTTTAGTGCCTGAAGTGATATGACGCTCTAACGACCGGGGTCCTATTGAAGTCAACATAGGTATAGAATTTTGTGGGCAAACGCTTGGGGGCTACATTTCTTTGTAAAATCTTACTTTGTTTTAAATGACCTATTCTTTTAAATAAGGGAAATTTTCAGGGTAGCACATGTTATCAATTTATTTACTATTCTAAGAGCCAAATAACAAAATCAGCATTGAATTCAGAGATGTTGATGCAAAAATTTAAATGTATACCTCCGGAAAAATCAACTATATGAATAATACATATTTAAAGTGTACGTAGAGATGATTAAATTTTGTAAGTGAAAAAACATCGGTCTGCAAAAACTGGAAAAGAACGAGATGACAGTGAAGATGAAACAGAATAAGTGGAAGAGTTGCTACGCCTCTGGGTTTTAAGTCCCTTGAATAAACATGGACAACAAACTTTTTTGAAGTTTAGCTCTCGTTCATGAAGAACTTCTTCAACCTTAAAACAACAAACTTTGACACTTCTACCAAGTCCAGAGTGTTAGCTTTATGCTCTTCTGGAAGCTCAAACTCTACGTATTACAGTCTCAAACGATCTATATCTGGAAGTTGCTGCACTCTTTACCCTCTAGTTGTTCTCTCTGAGCTAAAATGTCTCGACACGTACGTCGACGAAAATCATATCATTCTTGTCGAAGTGGAAAAGTTTGGTTTGATTGGTAGCTTTTGTGGCCGACTTTCTTTTTGTTTCGTTTTATGTTACTTTCGTTTTGTGTTGCTTTTAACTGTAAACAAGTCCTGTACATTAAAACAATGCAATAAACTCCAATAGTGGTGACGAAATATAGTCATCATAAGGAGCCACTGACACCGGGTATGTTGTATGTTAAGTTATTTTCAAGAAATACTCCAAATTAGATTCATATTTTTAGCAGTATGTATTTCATTTGCAAAAGTGCAGCAAGAAAAAAACTGGACCATATTTGGTCAATGTAGTAACATTTTTGAATAAATTAAGATGTTTTAATTAGCATGCGCCACCGGTTGTATAAATTATGCTACACGAACTACATCATTATAATTGCTACCTGTATGTTCATGTTGTATGTTTATCGAGTTCAAGTATATTTTATGTTTCAACGACTGATTAATGTGGTATCTTCTTATATCTTAGGCTCGGTTTATTCAAGTAAATAAACCTTCACAGAGCAGTCGATGCACTTGTTTCAATTCACATTCACTTGTTCTTCCTACCCACATTCTGCAGACAGCTCCAGGCCGCTTTTATATCCTTGCGTGACCCAAGGAGCTATAACGCTGATTTGTATTGCCTATTCACCAGCTTGTAACATTCACCAGAGTCCTTAGGATTGCTTAACAGACAATCAAGACTGGCGCACAACAAAGAGGACTTATTTGTTTGTTTTCTTCAAAATTCAAAGGAAAGGTTATATGAAAACGAGTTCGTTTTTATTGATGTTTAAGAAACAGTTCTGACAAGTTTATTACAAGAGTTCACAGTTTATTAGACTTGGTAACTTTGAGTTTCTGAGGAATTTTTATGGGAGGATTTTAGATGGTATTTTTTGAAAATTTTCAGTCGGAAATATTATTTTTACAATAAGTGGTGTTATAGAAACAAATGGTGAGCCAGAAGAAGTGGTCGAAACAACTTTTATTCTAATTTTATATCATACTTCATTAAAAATTTGTGTTGTTAAGGGGCGCCATGATAAATTAAAAAATATATCATTTTCACCTAGCAGTTCGTAGTATTTTTCTGGCTGACAAATTTTACACCATAACTGGACTCCCAAATTTGATTTAAAGCAATTGCCTTTCCGGTTAAAAAATTATTTACATTTTTTGAGCACTCATTACATTGTGATTTTCTGAATCGTTACTTTTATTCAACTAAATCAGGGGTCGGCAAACTTTTTTACCCGTCGACCCCTTCATAGGATATTTGTACTTACATCGACCCACTCCATGTACACACATACAAATAGATGAAAAAAAGTTAAACCATTATTGTTGACATTTTTGATGACCAAAAATAAATAGAAATGTTATAAACCAAACCAATCTTATGTTGTACCATACACAATGTTTGAAGATATATATTAAGAGAAAGAGGCAGTCTTCACTGATATAAAGTAAAAAGAAAAGAATAGAAGTTTACCTACCTATAGAGAGTTTTGACTGTTTCGAAATCTAACAATACTTATCGTTGAAAAATTGCTATGAACTTGATTATATAAAACAAATGTGCTACTTGACAATAATATTAACTGCCATGGAAATATGCAATATGCTTTCTATCAAAAAAGAATAATGAAATATACATTAACTTACCTATTTATCAATAAACTTGATATTAATGAGATGGATGAGCTTGATGAGCGGCAGCAAGGCTATTGATATTTGGTTTAAAATTGGTAAGCTTTAACCGTAAATCACCACGGTTTTCCAAGTCTAGTCTATTTCTCTGCTTTGTTAGAATCGCATTCGCATGGCTAAAACCAGTTTCAACCATATATATCCTTAATCGATCCCCTTCCGACCCCCATAAATTTATCGACCCTTGAGTTCTGTCCTCGACCCCCAGGGGTCGATATCGACCACTTTGCCGACCCCTGAACTAAATGAATTTATGTGGATAAATTTTTTATGAATTTTTGCCTGAATTGTGCTTAAAGATAATGCCAACGGAATTCATTAGCGGTTCTTATTTAATTTCTGAAGTTTTACTGCCCGAAATTGCCCACCAGGAAAGTTTAAAAATGTGTATTACCATTTTTACAGTGCAAAATAAGTGATTGAGTGGCATCTGAATAAAATTTAAATCATTTCGTAAATTTTATGTAGCAGTAAAAAGACTCATTTAAAAATTGGATATATTTTAAATTCTCTAACTTTGATCTACTTAATGTCATTCCAAATTGATATGATTCATCAAAACAAGTTTCAGAGATGTGTTAGTGTACATCAAAAACACTGGTGTCAGATATTGGTCAGACTTGAGCTCCTTTGCTGATGAGATAACGACGAAAATACTCAGAAACTTTCCTTCCTGAGAACAATTTTGTCGTATTGTTGCAGATCTAGCGTGAATTTCTTTGGTTCTGGGGAAATTTTTCAGGGTTTTGTGCAGTCGTGAAACTTTGTGCCACGTCGTCGAAAACGAAATAGAAGCCCATATCGCTGCTCGTTGGAAGAAATACTTTCGCTAATTGGGTGCGCGACAGAAAATGACTTGCCATTCACTTTACTTCGTGAGGTAGTTCTCGAGATGCATTGTTTCTTCCCATTCGTACTTGCACCAATTGGCTAAATGAATCGCAATTTTAGAAATTTATAAAAAATCAATAGCCATTTCTGAAGAAATTTCTCCTTTCGCCAAAAGTTAGTCAAATTATGTAACTCTTACAGAGTAATTTCAAATAAAACAGTTCTTATGCAAGGTGTTATTGAGATTTCAACACAGTAGTTTTATTTTATTGAATAAAATCAAGTGTCATAACTCTTTTGTTTTTATAAATGAGGATGGAGAAGTTTTTCTGCATTTATATAACATGTTTATTTGTTATGCCTGAGAGGTTTGCATCCTTATTTACGTTATCAACAAAAGGATAAAAACACCTCCCCTTCTGCAAGGATTCTACTGCTACTTCAAAACAATTACCTTCCTGTATATGCAGTGAACTCCCAGTTAATGTTATTGGTTTTCACAATTTTTTTACCTAATATTTCTCACAAGAAAAATAGAATCTGAACTATTTTTAAAAATTGTTTGTCAGTCGGGGATCCCAACATAATATTCCGTCGCATGTGCCGTTGCAGCAATCCTCAATAACATCTGTCTGAATTACATTGAGAATGTGTTCAGATCTACATATATTTTTCTTATTCTCTCGAAGTCTCATAAAACTCGTACGAGTGCCTGCTGATTGCAGCTCTCGAGTGGATCGTATTAGAAATGGTCTCGGAAATTTTTCTAATTTCTTGCGTCGTCGAAATGATTGGCACCAAATAAGTTTCCAATGATTAATAACTTCGATGATTCCGAGTAGTAGAAAAAGACAGACATCATCTGGAAACTTTCTTCCTGATAATCACGCAGCCATTGCAGTCTGGATCCATCTAACAGTTAGTTAATTTTTTTGTTCCCGGGGGTATATTGATCGTGATCGTCATTGTATATCGTATTTCAGAGTAGATTTTATGACTAGTATCAGAGTGCTGGTATACTGATCACAGTTCCGTCTTACAAAAACGTGAGTTAGTTTTAAGAAGCATTCAGAATCAGGAATAAACTATGGACTCACAGCTATTTCCTGTACTAAATAATTATTCTTACTATAGTTCATAATGCGTTATGAACTATTGAACCAAAGAGAATCATAATTGATGAAATAAAATAACATTCCAGTTCTCAGGAGAAAAAGGGATAGACTCATTCAGAAAATGAAATATCCTGAGAAACGAAAGAATATTTTAATGCACGAATTAATTTCTAATAGAACTAAAAATTCGATATAATCTGACGTATAACATTTCTTCGATTTCTGGCAGTAGAGTTCAGGAAAAAAATGTTTGCTGAAAGCAAGCTTTAATTTACTCACATACTAGGCAGAAAAATAAAAGATAACATTTTTTTCTTGAACCCCATTAAAAAGTAATTTTCAAAGCATGTTTTAGCATTGAAGATTAAATCTCTACTGTGTAAAGCATATGATATTGAAGATGTTCTGTTTTGCGTTGGTTCTTATTCTCCTTTTGATCAAAATTCAATTTTTCAAACATGAAGAATTATAAAACTTCATTATTAGCTAATTTATTACCATTTTTTATAGGTACGTTTTAGTTTGACATATTGGAGCCTCAAAACTTTCACATGCAAGTCTAAGACATTCTGAATATTCATGCAAACGATAATTACCAATACTGTAGTATTTTCTGATAACCTTGGGGGAAACTGTAAAGGAAATTGTTAAGTGTACGAGAAGTTGCAGTTGTGTTTGCATAAAGAAACTACGTTCGTTAAGGGGCACTCGAGTGGGAGATATATTGTGAAGTCTAGAATGTGT